>LTAE01000570.1:0-72555 GCA_001647135.1 Pontederia paniculata
TATATATATATATATATATATATCCTCTTCAATCTGATGCTATCTATTATGCGATGTAATTGAAGTAAATGAACTAAACTTTTTTTAGAGAGATGAGTCAAAAAAAGTTAACTTGGTTTAAATTCATAGACAGCCTTAACACGTTCATGTGTTATGATTTGTGTTCATAAGATGCAAAAACAATTTGAATTAGTCAATGTTTTCGCTCTATTCATCTCTGAATCTTGTTGTAGCTTCATTTGTCCAGTATTTATTGGTTTAGCATTGGATGATAAATCAAATTATTTATTTTGCACATTTACATCTTCTTTTGTCGACATTATCCAGTCCTTTTGATTATTGCTATTAACATATTATCTGCATCACCTGTCAAAATGAGGTGATTCCTTGGTGTGATCTGCTACATTTTCATGAATTTGATATGTTCTTTTACCTTTTACACATATACTTTGTGTGCTATTTAATCAATGATATCATGTTTCTTTCAGGTTTATTTATCTGTTTATCGGAATTGGGGTTATTCTCTTTGTCATATCATGCTTCGGTTGCATTGGAACAATCTCAAGGAACACCTGCTGCCTGTCTTGTGTATCCTGAATTCCTAATTTTTTTGCAATTTTCATTTTCTATTATTTCATTGTTGTGAATTTTGGATGCTATATTTGATATCTGTGGTAAGCCACTCTACTTCATGATATTCTATAGTATCATACTGTGTTTGTCTTGATAAATTGCTTTAAAACTAAAGATCATTGCATGCTCCAAGTTTAAATTTTGATATAAGGTGGTTTTATATGGATGTGCAGATGTCCAAAAGAGAAAAGCTCTTTCAACTAATTCAACATAAATGCTTTATATCATGCTTGCTGTATTTCCAAATCATTTCAAGAAGGCACCTTCTGAGGCAAGAAAATATTGGCATCATTTCAATAATGCTTTAGATTTTCATGTACTCTCTTTCATGCACATGCATTTTCACATATCGAGTCATAGATTAATTTTTAACCACTTGAGTCTTGTTTTTTTACAAGAAATGCATTTGTAGTCATCATGAAAGATGTTAACTGCTTCAAGATATATTAACCAGATTTATACCAGTTCTGTTTTCTTGTACTCTTGTCAATGTGGTGTTTTTCTTAGCATAGACAGTATTCCCTCTTGGTGATCTTGTTGGTTCTAATTGAGCTGGGAGCTGCAGCGTTCATATTTTTTGATCATAGCTGGAAAGATGTGAGTTTCATCTATTGGCACAATTTTTAATCCTCATGGATTTTCTTTCTTTGATTTTGACAATGGTGGCCTCACAGCTTATCCCTGATGATCGAACTGGGAATTTTCACATGATATATGACTTCTTGGATGATAATTGGAAGATTGCCAGATGGGTTGCTCTTGGTGTTGTTACTGTGGAGGTGAGTATATATCTTGTTCGAAGCACGGATATTTCTGATATTATTTTTCAGTAACTATTTTTTATTATTTTGATTGATATAAAGGGTCAATAATTATCTGAGATTATGATAATGTTTACTTTGATGCATACCATGGTATTGGATCTTTCTGCACAATGCTCAAAGAAATATGGGGTACTCAGAATTAGGTTAGGGGCTCTGTCATGAGGTAACCAATGTTAGTTGAAATATTAGTCTGTTGTTCGTTTTTTATATATTTATTATTCTTCAAAATGTGCTGAAATATTTTCTTGTGGGACGGTCTAGCTAGTCCTTTCTAGGTTCTGAAGCGAGCAATCTAAAAAATCATGGTATGACATTTAAGGGTCGGGCTCACATTTATGGAATGTTGGCTCTGTTTGAACTGTTTGGAGTACATATATGAGAATTTCCTCTTTTGGTGATTTTCTTTTCCATGCATTTGGTGATTAACCACTTGTTCATCTTATGTTGTTGAACATGAATGATTCACAAAATAAGATGCTAATACTTGCTCATTTTCAAACAAACATGCAGTTGCACCATACTGTAACATTAACAAGGTAGTGCCATCTATTATTTTTAAGAAAAATCTCTTTAGAGAACTAGCTATATGTAGCACCCACAAGTTGCCATGTTAACACGGTGTATTGGGGGCACATAAGGCTGGGTTTGATGTCCTGAAATGTCTGAAATAATGTGACTTGCAGGTTTGATGTCCTGAAATGTCTGACATAATGTGACTTGCAGGTTTTGATATTCATTTTAGCTCTGATAGTTAGAGCAGCATACAGAACAACTGAATATGACAGTGACGACGAGTATATTGCCCCAAGACCTAATTTTCGACAGCCATTGATCAACCGTCAAAGTATTCCTGCAACTGGAATACCTGTTGCCACTATTGATCAGCGTTCAAGCAGGAATGATGCCTGGAGCCAACGGATGAGAGAGAAGGTAATATACGTACCTTTAGATTGTAAGCATCTTCTTTTTCTGATCTTTTCTTGTTGCCGGTGTCTTAACAGTATGGTCTTGATACCTCCGAGTTCACATACAACCCAGCAGACCCAGCCAGGTACCAGCAAGCAGCACCTTCTGCAGAAGAAAGGAAACGTTGTACCATACTGTGAACATTACTCTTTTCTATGTACACTTGCATTAAAGCAGTTTTCTAGTGGTAGAATGAAGCGTTTTATCTTTTTCTTCTTTCCAATCTATGATCGAGTTGTAGGATTTAGTGCATATTCCTCCAACTTATGAAGTTTGAGAGAACTGTAGCACTGCTGCGAACATAATCTAATTCTTACAATATCTTCTCCAAGAAGTACCCATTGTAATTTTAAAAGAAAAGATGAAGATGTCCTGTAACATTATAAGTGTTATCTGTTGGTTCGCCATTAGCTCGCTTTTTGAGTTCAAGTGACCTTTTTTGAAGAAATGATCAGCACTCCCTAGTTCAGCTTGTTCTTTAGTTGATTCAACAACTTCAAAGACGAAAGAGCTTTCAAAAGTATGTTGGACCGCTTATTGCAAATTGTTTTCGTTGGGCAGTGGTGATTCCAGAGGTTGAACACAAAATTATTCTCATTGGTCTCTTCGCGCGGAATTCAATCCCTATTGGATATAACCAATCAATCATTCTTTCGGGAGACCTTTCAAGGGTACAATTTATTGCACATTCATATCAACCCTTTGATCAGTTTTGTCGGGAGTTATGATACCAAATGTAATATGAACATTGTTATGTTATGTTTGCTGGCATGTACTTTTTTCAACTTATTTTCTAGGATGCATTTTGTTCTCCCATCAATTTTTTTCTTAAGAAAGAAGTGAGTCTCGGGCGAGAAAATTGTTCACAGAAAGATCTTAATTAAGCATCGCATTCCGTTGGCTATTTATGCATCATCGAGATAAAAGAGGTCTTTTGCCGCTTTTCCACAATGTAACTACTGCGATTTCAGGACCATTTTATTGCTTAATCTACTCCAATACATTCCAATTCAAAGGACTACATAACAGTTTTTTTTTCTCCAGAGCATCAAAATATCATACGATATGTACATGGTACATCTAGCATTTAGCAAGCCATGATACGTTCATGCAGCTCGGATGTGTGACAATCATGGACGCACGTATGCCATCAACTTCAATGAACTTTTGAACCCTTTCATGAGATTTGAAGCATGGAAACCTAGTGGAATCCACTGTCGTCCTAGGGAACAGACTTCTATTTTTAGGATCGACCATGATACAGACTCATTTATATGAGCTGCAAGGCTAATTATATGGTAACCGAAGCAAAAAGTAGCAGGACTGAGAAAAATGAGTGGCGAACAGATCCTTTTACCTCCTGGAACTGAAAGCTTATGATATATTTGCTTTAATGTTGCTCCACCAGAGCGGTCAATCAATATCTAAACCAGGGAAAGATTCATAGCCCACCTGGAAACCAACAGAGAGCAACAGGAAGCTCCTCTAAGAGATGGCAGTCATGAGAACATAGTCCCAAGTTTGCAAGTAAAAACGCATAACAACAGATAATTGAGCTCAAATGACGAATTAGATTAAACTTGTTTCCCTACAATTGCAAATTGAAACTTCGTTATGGTGGACATAAGGTCAGAGGAAGAATGAAGTAAGAAACTTTGTTAGCAAATTTCATTACTTTCGTAGCTCATTCATTGAAAGATGCTACTCACTGAGCAATCATCATAGACACGCCAAATTGTCTCCCCCAAAAGATTTGCAACTGAAAGGACCGTCAGCTGAGGGAAAATTTGTTGCTCTGACACCGGAATTGTGTTTGTGATGATGACTTCTTGAAATAGACCGCTTGATAACCTCTCAATGGCAGGAGGACTGTCACACATACAGCAGATATGAGAGGTACAATAATACAATGTGGGTAAGGAGAATAAAAACTTGAATCCAAAAAGGAGATTTATGCAGAGAAATCATAAATGAAGAGCATAAAAAAGAAGCAAATTCTGTTTTTTTGCTAGTCAGAAATCACTGAGAAGTATCCTACTGAATCTTTATCCTCTATAAACACGTTATGCAACTAAACCTATCATGTTTTTCTTATAAACCTATCATGTATTTTGCTAAGAACACTGCAACTAAGTTTCCAAATCGAAAACAGTAAAAGAAATACATCTTGAAGTTTTCCATATGATAACAAAGCAAATTGAGCTTCATGTGAAAAAAACTTGAACATCCTAGTTTCTTTATCAATGATAATGAAGTCTCCAAGGAAACAATGAAAGTGAATTTTATGGCATTAACAATTAGATTCAGAGGTCATGAGAAAAGTGAATATAATGATCTGTCACAAGGCATATTACAAAAAGAGAAATAAAAAGTATTTTGAAAATTAAGAACTGCTAATTAGAGTCAGAGCGAGGAATTTGCACTAACAAACCTGAATTCTATGACAAAATGATCAAAATAACAATCTTAAGTTAAGATGACAATAAAGCGGCAAAGCAATTAATATTAAACTTTGTACAGTATATCACATGGACCATTACATATTCTTAAAACTTGTCAAAATCAAATCAAGATGGACATACCTAAAAACAGCATGTGTGCTGCAAGCATAGACTTCTCTTGCTCCTTCTTGATGTAATAAAGCAGCCCCCTTAGCAATTGTTCCTAGGATAAAAAAAATAAACTACTGTTGATCATGAAAGAAATAAAGCTACAAGTCTCTCCATCCAAGTATAGTTTTCCAAATTGAAAAACAATAATGACAAGAGAAATATCAACAATATACATTTGTGGAAGTTAAATGATGAAAGAAGTTGTAACTAGATTGAGCGCTGAGAAATATTGTTACTTCTGAAATAATTAATTTGAAAAACTTTGAGGAGTTTCCCAAGTAAACAGTTCCATAATAATTGAACTGATGTAAGCACTAGAATTTGCGCTGATATTGATTCAACAGTTAAAACAATACCAGAAAAGAAAAACAAACTCACCAGCAGTATCAATCATATCATCCACCATCACAGCCACTTTTCCTCTAACATCTCCAATAAGATTCATGACCTGTATAAGAATATACCAACTTAACTCAGAAAAATCGACAGCTGATAAAGAAAACTCAACAATTCAATTGAAGAGTAAAATCAATAATATGATAACAGAGATCTGATTTATAACTCATTAACAAGAACACATGGGTTAAATGTTATCTCAGAAGAACAAAACTCACAGGAACTGTGGAAGGTTAAATTTCATCAAATCCATTTTGCTAGGAGAAGATCACAAAGAGGATTTTCTCTTTAGGAAGAAACTAACCGTAGAAATGTTTCACAGTAAAACAATTAGCTGAGAGAGACTGTTAGCTTTGTGGCATATGGATAATGCATCATATTGATGTGCAGTAAATACCTGGTAATGAGCAATGATTAATGGTATTGGATAACTAAGCATGGAAACCAAACATTTTGAAGCCTCAGTTATGCTTATGGCATTCCACACAAATAATCAGGCCCATAAAAATTCCAATGTGAAACGTAGGGCCCTCAGATATTTCTTTTTTGCAAAACTACAAAAGATATATAATATCAAAGGTTCGAAACATTAATAAAAGAACACTATGCATTGAACACCTTGTGAATATTATGGACCAGAGGATGTCACCAAATATTACCTGGTCCTGGAATATATAACATCATTCTCATGTATGTAATGCAAATGTATATTAAATGAAATATATAACATCATATATAACCTGAGCCATAATATGTTTCAACAACAACAACAACAACAACAAAGCCTTATCCCACTAGATGGGGTCGGCTACATGGATCATACGACGCCATTGCGCTCTATCACAAAATTGCGCTCTATCAGAGCCATAATATGTTTCATAGTAATAAAATGAAACGCTCGATGAGTTTGGCATATAATAATGAACAAACAGAGGTGATTTATTTCTATTACCTCAGCAACATTATGCCCATGTCTCCTTTTATCCACAATGGCTAGGGGTGCATCTGATAATTTCTTGGCAAAAGCACGTGCCCTTGCGACACCTCCAACGTCTGGAGACACTACTACCAAATCACTTGAACTAATTGTCTTGCTTGCAAGGTAGTCAAGAATCACGGGCTTCATGTAAGAAAGGCAAACAAACAGAAAATATAATTAGGTATATGGACCAGTCTTCAGAAAGTAGACACTCAAAGCATGTATAATAATATAAAATATACAAGTATTGCTTAGAGGTACATACTTGACCATAAACATGATCTACTGGGATATCAAAGTATCCCATGGATTGTCCAGAATGAAGATCACATGCAAGCACCCGGTTTGCACCTGCCTCAGTAATTAAATTGGCAACAAGTTTGGCTGCAATAGATTCTCTCCCTTGAGTCTGATGAAAAAAAAAGATTGGTAAATGTCATCAACAAATGTCTATTAAATTAGACCATTTTATAAGAATTATTCAACACCAACAACCATGAAATATCTCTAGAACTAGGAGATAGCAGATGATAGAAGTCTTAGAATTAAAACCTTTACCTTTCTATCAGCTCTAGCATAACCAAAATACGGTATAACTGCAGTAATGTTTCTAGCGGATGCTCTGCGGCACGCATCGATCATGACCAGTAGCTCCATCAGGTTCTCATTTGCCGGGGGGCATGTTGGTTGAACAAGAAAGACATCACACCCCCGTACACTCTCTTGTAGCTGAACATATATCTCCCCATCCGCAAATCTCTTGATCTTAATTTTTCCAAGTCCCAGACCCAAGTAATTCGCAATTTCCTTAAGAAAATGAGATATATCATCAGACAATAGTTACCTATAAAAAGACTTGATGCAATAACCAAAACTCAAAAATGGAAGGAAAACTCATAACATTCAGGACACTAAATAGCGAGCCAATTGTCTGATCATATATATTTGGTAATATAATGCAAGATATTGTCTTTTATACAAAGACAATACAAATATTGCTGTTGCATCATAACCACTTGCATTAGAATATGATTAATGACACTTATGCGATCCCTGGTGAGTTAATTTTTCCTCCCATTTCCTACATGCTAAATTAAATAGAATCGATCAAAATAGAGCTTAGTGTGAATTCCAAATGCATGATAAATTAGAAACATAGGCCACGAGTAAGTCATGGATGCAAAATTTATTTATGTGACTGCAAAGCATTTGTTAGCCGTCATCATCATAAAGAAGTGCTCAGTAGTAAGCGATCCACGCCATAGGTCATGAAATTATTCATAAAACTTGCATGCAAGTAAGATATTGATAAGAAACCTCTTGGAGCAAACACGAGGAGGACAAAAGAAATTAATAAGAATAAGCGGAGCGAGCTGTGTGATTACCTGAGCGAGCGCCGGATTGGCAGTTCCAGAGAAGATCCGCAGCCTGGAGTCCTCCCCCCTGCGACCTCCCCTCGACGGCAGCGGTCCAAAGAACTCCGGAAACAGCCCCGAGTGGTCGCCGATGATGGGGACGAAAGGTCGGGAGCCGTTCCCGAACTTCGGCGGCTCCGTCATCCTGCAACGCTGAGGACGAGAGAAGCAAAAAAAAACGAGCATTAATGATCAAGCGACTACGTTCTTCCTCTTTTTTTGGGGCTTCAACAAGAGAAGGAAACATGAACTGACCACGGGGACGAGAGCGTGGGACGCAGGCATCGGCGGCCGCCACCCGGCGGCGCCCGAGCGGAAGCGGGAAGGCGTCGGCGAAGCAGGAGAAAGCCAGGAAGAGGTCGACGAGGAGCACACCATGGAAGCCATCCGTGGTCTCGTTTCGACTGTTGCCTGTGGATGTGAGGGGGCTTCCAAAGGGCGGCGCACGAAGGAAGGACGTTACTTTGGGTCCATCTCATTCATTTATTATCATTATATATAAGACCCTTTTGGTTGAAAAATAATATAAAATAATTAGTTTTATTAAATATATGACTTTTTAATTAAACATAAATAACTATTTTTTCAGAATAATAACCTTTGTTCATTGAATAACAATTCTTTCCGCTCTTAGAATTTACAATCTAAAATTTTGGATTCAAATCGGCCGCCTTTGAATAATTTAAAACTTTTTTTGATTGATTAATTATTTAATTGCATTAAATAGGTTGACTTTGAGATTTGAACTGAAGTATTAGTTTTTCTTTTCATCTTTTTAATTCATAGTTCTTCTTCTTTAAAAAAAAACTCAGTTGATTGAACCAACTTACTATTTATATTTAGGGTTTAATGGAGGTGAAACACCCCTCCAGGTGTTTCACCGTGAAGCACTCATGTGATCGATCGTCTATTTTTTAATATGTGGTTTAGATTAAAAGAGGAGAGAGAAAGTGGTTATGTTATTTCAGTTAGGTGGTTTTAAGTTGTTTTTAATCTAAATCACATATTAAAAAATAGACGGTCAATCACATGGGTGCTTCACGGTGAAACACCTAGAGGGGTGTTTCACCTCCATTAAACCCTTATATTTATTATACTTTATTTTAGTATGGCCCCACTACATCTTTGCCCTACTACATGAGCAATAAATTACCCATAATCTTACTAATAAATGTAAAATTATACCTCTTAGTATTTTCAACGTTTTTTAAATAATAATTTTTTTAATAAAGGTGTATCTAATTAAGTAGAGTACATTCTTCTGTCTTTTTAATAATTAAATTTAAAATTTATGATTAAAAAAATAAGTAAAAAATATGAATATTAAATTTATTATTTATTTTTAATCGTTCTCAAATTCGAAATCCTACTGAGTAGGATACACTTTCATTAAATTTAATAAAAAATACTTTGAATATTATTCATAGGTTGACTCATAATCAATTATTATTTATATGTTTAATGGAGGTCTACGCTATTTAAATAGATCACATCGTGTTATAAAATATGTGATTAAAAATAAATAAATTATTTAATATTCATATTTTATATTTATTTTGTCAAGCATAAATTTTAAATTTAGTGATATAAATAATTAATATACAATATGTCATATCTAAATATGATATATTTTTATTAAATTTATTTATTTATTACATATGATTAGGTGTATGCGTTACTGGATTTAGCGAGCCTTGGACGAAACGCTCACCAGTAAAAAGCTGACTGCTCTGCTCGGAAAAGCGACGCGAAAAGGAAAAATCCTAATTCAGGTTTTTCTTGCATGATGCTTCGACCCATTTTAGTGGACCGTGCTGTGCGACTGCGACTATTTCGATCGTTCGAGTTTAGTTAAATTATTGTTGGAAATTTATCATGGCTCAAATTTCAAGGAAGGAAGTCACTTGACAATTTAAAAAAAAAACTTTTTGTTGGAATGAGTCAAGGTCCAAAGTTTTAATAGGATATATTGATTTTTTTATATTTTTTTACTACTAGAATTTATTACACTTTTGTCTTACTTGACATTGCGAAATTGGAATATTATTTATGATTGGAACATCAAGTATTTATTTATGAGCAAGTGAGCATGATGTATATATTATATATGTGAAGATAACAAAATGTAGTTCAGCCATGATTGATTTTTGTGATGTGTTATTATTATTATTATTATTCGTACCCAAGTAATGTAACATTACACACACTAATAACAACGGTGGCTTGGCTTGTTTGAGGTTGATGCTTCCAAGCATGAGATCCATGTGTAGGTGGTGTACAACAACCATGCCAACAAAACCCTGCTGTGTCAGAGACGTAAGGTACACCTACACCGACCAATAGAGTACAGCACGAAACACGTTGATGTCTGATGTTTCTATCTTGAAAAGTAAAAGAAAGATGACGTTCCAGATGAACCAACACAACTCAGTCAAAATGTAATCTATTCTTCTTCTGAGCTCCGAATTGTGTCATGGAAACAGCAAGGGGCAAAACTTGAAACATGATAACTCCGCTTTCAGAATAGGATAAGTAGTCACAGATTTGGAGTGGTTATCATTCTTCAGAACTCAGATAACTCGGCATTCCAGTAGTTTTTGAGGGCATTTGACGAAGACATATTGTGGAGTTATTAGATGACTTCGGGAGCTTCTTCAGAACTTGTACCTTTCCTTTCTCGTCCCTGATTAATGGCTGGAAATGCAGATCTCAGCTGAGAATTTTCCATATTTGAGAGCAGTTGTGTGACAGTTTTCAGATATGTAGCACTGAGAATTGAAATATCTCAATCAGATAAGCATTAAGATAAAGATGAAATGATACTGATAATCAGAAATTTTGAGTATTTGGAAGCAATTAGCTGGTCATTTATGCAGCAGAGTGACAGACTCCTAAAATGCAGAAATGAAAAAAAAAAACATAAATGTAACCGTCAAGTTCTGTTTTTTTTCTTCATAGCAGTTGCATGCATTACATCAGGAAAAGAATGAAAATGTCAAACTCATAATTCTTGTGAAGCTCACAACATTAACAGTAGATGATAATTCATCCAACTTGTTGCCCAACCTCACACACAATGTTCAGAAAATGGGGATAGGGGTGTGTCACTTTAATTTTATCACTTAACACCAACTCATGTGGCAAACTATGTTTTAGAATAAGCTTTATAAGATGCAAGTGCATGAAAAGTTCCAAGTAAAGAAAAAAATCACTAGTTCAAAGGATATAGACTAGTTAAACTCTTATATTCTACACATACATTAATACAAAAGTTTATGTAAAATCATAAAAACTATTATCGACTCTATATGAATTTATATGAATTTGTATGATTTTATACAACCATGTAAACTCTACAGTTGTATAAGAAAATATTTATAAATATAAAATTTTGTTTAAGTTCATAAGAAAAAATATCATGAGTTGATCACAACAATTTTAATGTTTTCCCTTTGTTTTCTAACTCAAGACCTATTTGAGGATGATACAAAAATGCTATCATTAATCATGACACTAGTCTTTATATTTTAGGACTTACACACACACACATATACACACACACATATATATATAAGCATTGATTATTTGATGACTATTATCTTCCTTTTCTCATTTGAAAGCTTATAACTATATGATGATGGCAAAAATGATAATCATAACTACATGAAAATAATCCAGTATGTACAAATACGTATTTTTATTACTACCTTTAAACTTTTGAAATTTATTTTAATAGAGAAAAATGTTTTACCTAAAACAGATCAACTAATTTAACAGTAAGAGTTTACAGTTCAAGTTTATGAAACCTCAATCAGGTTTACATACACTACCGAACTTGACAACCATCATCCAAATTTTTCTTCTCCAGCAATATGCCTTCACGCCTATTGCCCCAACATACTCCAAGTGGCCCTTTACAAATCTTAACTAAAATACCCTTTATAAATATTATTAAGTTAAAATTTTTAAATTATTAAATTGAAACTTAACAACTTAAATCATAAATTCACAAATTAATGTATTAAGTAATTAATACCCTTCAAAATAAAATAATAAAACAATTGATTATAATTAGTATTAATAATAATAATTAATAATAAATGTTATTTTAATTAATAATTAGTCATATATTTTTATTCATAATATGATAACAGTAATATAATATTATTTAATAATATTTATTATTATATTATATTATATATTTTATTATGTTGTGTTTTATCTATCGAAAATTTAGAAGGCGAATATAAAAAATAAATATAAGTAATATTATCATTTGGGTAATGATCTGAATAGACACCTCCTTGAATAATTTGAATTGTCAATTTTTAAGCAATCTGCATTACTAGACAATCTAAATTGTCCATGAATCACAATAAGTAAACATGGTAATTAAGCGGACCCATGTAATTTTAAGTTTAGATTATCAATAATCTACAAAGATTACTAGTAGGGAAACGTCTTCTAAATTCATGACCTGAAGCTGCAACAAATAAACTAGGACCTCCAACTCCACAACCTTGGAACGCAAAGCAACAACCTCGGCCATCCATGGCCTTTGCTTCACGTAATGAGAAGTTCTCACTGGATCAACGTTGCTAAAGTATGTCCTAAGCTGCCATCTTGGAACATAAAGAAGAAAATATACCACAAAGGAGATACCTAGATTAACCATGAGGCGCCTTCTTAAAGACAAATTAACCATGAGGTGAAAGAGGAAACAAATTTAGACAAGATCTCATTCCATGCTATATTCTCAAATCAAACGGCACTACCATGATGCTCTAAGCATCAAAGAGGTCTTCATGGTCTTTTTGTCACAAAAGATTTACTAGCCCTTTACAATCGTTGGCGTAGATCTTGATATTGGCATCAAGTGGCTATCCTCTTCTAATACATTTCAAACAAATTGGACAACACCTTGCAACATCTATTCAAGAAAAAAGAAGAAAATTCATATTAAAATTGCAAAGACGACTTTTGATAGCATTTTCATTGGTTCCAATGGTACAAGTGCTAGATTTCAACAATACAAGTGCTAGATTTCAACAAGGCATTCATTGTTGAATGTGATGCATCTTCAGTGAGTGTAGAGGAAATTTTGACAACAGGAACATCAGATTGCTTATTCAAGCAAAGACTTTTCCCTCCTAAATTGCAACAAGTCTACTTATGATTGTGAACTATTAGTCCTTATTTTGGTGGTATGAAAATGCAAGCATGACTTGTTGGGACACATTTCCATGTCAAAATTGACCATTGCAACCTCAAGTATCTATTTGGAACAGCAAATCGCTACAAACGAACAAGAACGTCTCATTCTGAAGCTCCATTTGATTTAATCATTATTTATCACACAAGAAGGAAATTCAAGATGTTGATGCTCTTTCAAGGAAGCAAGGATGTCTTGATTTATTTTCTTTTGTTATGAGAGTTCCATTAGATTGGGAACCTCAGTGAAATCATGTTAAGGTATTATCATTGGGCGACTAGTTTAAAAGTGCCTTATATGGAGTTTCTCATCCAAAGCTTTAATCATTCAATCAAGGAAAGCAGCTAGAAGAATATTGATAAATTTGTGCTAATTTCCTTATTTCACATTGAATACAAGAAGGTTTTTCAGGCGGAGAGTATTGATAGGAGTCTGACACTATGCGTATATTCCAAAAAGAAGACGTGGAGACCCAAAGGTTGTTTCGGACATGTCTCCATTCCTAGACTTTCAATTACAAAATGGAGGAGGTAAGGGTGGAGTGTTGTAACAACTACTTACATAACTGTTGTTACATGTTTTAGATGAACATGGCCACTTATCCACATTATGCACATCCATTTTCTAATTATTTACTTATTTGTTTTGAGTTAGTGTTAGTGGGACGGATTTGTAAATATCCTCTTTGTATTTGCTTCAATAGGAATTATGGCATGGCCCACTGTATATGAATTGTCTGACGGTCACTTCTTAATCTATCTCATCTTCAGTACTCTTTCATCCTTAATTAATTCGAGCACTGTGTAACTGACCCTAACAAAATGTCATCTCCTATTTGGACAATTAGTAAGGTCCTTTTATTTTTGGTACTCTGGCCTTCTCTTTAGGTGCCAAGTCACAAGTCAAATCAGGTGAATGCCAAAGATGCATGCAAATTTTGTTGATGTTTCCATGAACTGAGTTTTAGACTCTTGAACTCTTAGATCTTCTCAAAACTTGTGAATATAGTTATAACTTTAACATATGAGATGTCCCTGTAATAGTATGTCACAATTTTTTTTTTGAATCTGAATAGTATGTCACAATTACTTGATGAGAAATGAGCAGACAATCCAGAGTTGCGTATTTTAAAACATACCTCTGTAAGCTGCTCTCAGTGTATGCATCCAAAGAAGAAATGACACGAGGTAACTGATCTAACACCTATTACACAAATGTGAAGGTACGAAAACTCAGTGGTTTCCTTCATTATGTCCCCCCTACATCATTTTCAGCATAGTGTATGAACAATATACCTGCCCGGTTTTCTTCATAGTCGATGCTTTTGCCAACAGGTTTTTTGGGAGGTTCATTAAGAGTGCCTGATACAGTAGGAACAAGGACATCAGAACCCAGATATAAACCAAGTTTCATCTTTTCTCAAAAAAAAAAAAAACAAAAACAAAAAAGAAAGTTTGTCGACTATCGCACTGGATGATGACTTGAGTGAATGGTAGCTTCTTTATCATTATATAATAACTGAGGATTCTCCGGAAGGGACATAAACAATCAATGATGTTTAAAAATAACTGACGAATTCCAGGATAGAGCTTAAAATAAACAATGACCTTCCTGCATAACAGAAGGATATTGACATGATTTAAACATGAATTATGTTGAAATAGGGGTTATCCAATTGGATGCTAGCTCAGTGCTAGAGACCGAGGCTTGGGGTCTGATGTGGGGCATTTGCACTTGCTTGTGGCGAATTGGCCAAAATTGATCAATGTCTGGTTCGAGTCGGACTTGGAAAATCTGGTGCAGATTGTCCATGAGGAAGACGAAATGCCTTTGGAAGATCTTAAATATCTTGCTGATTTTTGGCACGACATTACTGTTTTTGAAAATCTTGAATATAAGCATATTTTCCATGAGGCAAATTTTTCTATGGATTTTTTTGGCAAACTTGGGGCATCTATGGACCTTTTTGGGAGGATGGACCTCTGCTGGTTCTATCTTTCTTGTACTCGGACATTTCTGGTTCTTATTTTTAACAGATTTTTTTTCTCGAAAAAGGTATGATTCAAACATTATGATCCATACAAAAAAATCCTGACGCATAGGATCATTTGAAAGTTTAAACACAGTGATTTCTGTACTCAATGCATGAACCTTTATCTAGAATGCTTATGAATGTTGTGCAAGCTCCATGCTTTATGATGCAACATCATATGTCCCATTTGGCTTCTATTCTTGCAATTGTTAATTAACGGAAAAATAAATATTTTTGTTGCATTTCTCTTTTTTTTTCTGTCTATATATGATGAAATTTTTACTTAATACTGACTCGAGAATCTTGATTCTTGGATCTCTACTGAGGCAAAAAGTGCCGAACCACAAGTTTACTCCCTAGCACAAAAAGCCACAATCGAGGTTTTTAATTTCTGTTCTCCCCTAAATATTTCGCATCATCAAATTCACGCCTTTAATTTCTTAAGCATGAATAATGCCAGCTACATAATCGAGAGTACTGAAATGGTCATCAAGCTGTTGCGTGGATTCATTTATTGAACTAACTGAGTTTAATATGCAGAAGAAATGGAGAAGAACCTGAGAAGGTGATGTCTCCTGCATGAGACGGAGGAGATTGGAGGTCGACTGCACCGCTTGGCAAATCTGATCTGCCGCAATCGCCTTCGCGCTGCCCTCCCTGTTACTACTCCCTCCGCCGCCACGGCCGCCACCGCTGCCGCCGGTTGCTGCCATCCCCCTCCTCTATCTTTCTTAACTGCTGCTGTCCATTGCCCAATTCCCTGATCTACTTCTCAATTCTCTCCGTTATTGTACTGTATGTGGAGAAGTGGAAATATATCGTTACAAAAGCTGGTCAAACATCGAAGAAATAATATGTGGAAATCGATCAAAAACCAAACCTTTTATTTTGGTGAACGAAAACTCTACTCGCTCTCATCGGCCTTTTTTATGTTTTGCCCCACGAAGAATGATAAAATAGCAAAAACATCCCTACTTTTATTTGGAGAGTATGCATAACAAATAACAAATACACCCCCCTTACTTTTATTTTTTTACCAACATAAAAGAAAAAAAAATTAGTAGAATGAAAAAAATAACTAAAAATATGTAAAAAAAACTCGAAGTTAACTACGACTCGTTGCTTCTCTCTCTCTTCTCTCTCTCTGGTGGATACGCAGGCGAAGAGGGATGGCCGTGGGAGGCGGGCGGCAGAAGGCGGCGTCGATGCTGCCGCACCTCGTGAAGACGCTGCGTAGAGAGACGCCGATCAAAGCATCCAACCACCAGCAAGCTCTCCCCTCTCTCAGGTTTCTCTCCTTCTCCTATCACCTTCTAAGGGGAATTTTATCGAACATTTTGCGAACGATTCTTTATCCTGTTCTTTTTCTTCTT
The DNA here is from genome assembly GCA_001647135.1 of Pontederia paniculata. Lineage (NCBI taxonomy): Eukaryota > Viridiplantae > Streptophyta > Magnoliopsida > Commelinales > Pontederiaceae > Pontederia > Pontederia paniculata. The sequence goes on from LTAE01000570.1 coordinate 16,443, forward strand.
CGGCATCTTGCTGTGCGAGAGCAGGCGAACTTTCTCTCTATACGATCAGATAAATCTCATCGACAGCGTGCCTGAAGACCAGCTGCGGTTCCAAGGGTGCGCCATCTATTCTTCGTTATCATCTTTAGTCGTATCCTGTTTACTTTTCTCATATAATTAGTTTTCTTTTTACTTTTACATAAATTGATCTTTGTTCTTCTAAAGTAAAGGAAATTTGCTTCGATGCAATAAAAAATGTGGTCTCTTGTAGTATAACAGGATCTCTTCTATTGCCTGTGATTTGCTCCAATTTGGAACGAATTATCCATTCAACTGCAATCCTTATACACTTCGATCTGGGAAGTGGTACTGAACGCATTAGAAGGGGATATTGAAGTATATCTGTCTATATGACCTAATCATCCTTCTTCTTTCTCTTCTCATTTCTTTCTCATTTTACACAGAATACATGTCAATCTGCTTTCAAAGTGCCAAAAAGCACATTCCAGATGGTGGGGATCAGGTTCACAAACTTTGGAAATCTTTGATAACAGAGTTAGCCAAATTTCTATAACTAGTAACGAATTGCTTGTCAATTTATACATGTCAATGAACCTAAATTCTATTCAGTAACAACATATGAAATTCAATAGTTACTAGCTTTTGTTGGTTTATGCCTAGAAAGTTGTTGAATGGCAAAATGGACTATTTTAAGGACAAAAATGGCATACTAAAGATCCATATCAACCTGGAGTTAACCATTGACTTGATATCATTATCCCAAATTTTGGGAAACTACCCAGCCAACCTGAACCAACCTATCAAGCACATCAATAAAAGATGGTTGGGATTCAAAGCTTAGGATTAGAGCAGGTAGAAAGCGAATGAGCTTAGGTTCAGCTTACCAATTTGGGCCACAATGCATCCACCTGCTCCGCCAGAAGGCATCAGTGTCCCATCAGCATGCAGAACTCTTCTTCCTGTTGCATGCCTCACTCCATGTCCCCCACATTTTGGGTCAACCAGAAATAAAACAAACAAAAAGCAAAAAAGATACCCGCCTATTAGTCTAGTTGAATTTTCTTTAAATTGATATTGGGACAGGTTGGTTTTGAAACCTTGGCCAAGAAAAACTAAGCTTGGGTTTAAATTTTCTCAGCCTGGCACTTTCATTCCTCTAAACGCAGTATAGTTTGTGCAAGGGTGTTTTACTTTTCTGGGGGATAAACAAGTAAGTGTGACTAAAAGTGTTTCCCCCTCAAAGAAAAAATGTTTCCACTAAAAGGAGAAGATATGCAAGAACAGCAATCTCTGAAGTATGGTTATAAATATCTGATTTAGCATGAATAGTTGGTTGACAAGAAATGGTGTTCTGTGCGATGTGGAAGTATTTTTTGTGCTGTAAAGAAATGACATACCCAGAGTGCAGGAAGTTGTAGGAGGTGGATGAACGTTCACGCTGGAAAAGATAAAATTCTATTCCAAAGAAAGTAAGTGTGGCACCTACAAGGATAAACTGGAATCTGCATTTAATTGTTAATCATATTAAACAATGTCTATGGTTTCAATTTGAAGATAAAATAAATTGATGCAGGGGGGGGGGGGGGGAGGGGAAGATGCAGAGTAGCTCACTTTGTGGTTGCAGGAAATAATTGGAGTTCATATGGTTTGGATCAGATTTTGAGGTTATCTAGTTGAAAATAGGACCCTCCTGATATACACCATCTAGTTTGTGATTGAGGATTAGTTGAGTCACATGCCATACTGAATTTACTTTTCTTTTTTATCTTCGATCATGCCTTTTCTCAAGAAAGTATTTGATGCCTTTTAATTATTATGCCAATTCCATATGGGCTTGTGGTATGCCATTCTTTTGTCTCTGATATCGAAGTTTCTTTTTAGTATTGATAAGCTATTTAGTATAGTTGAAAGTAGGATCCTCCTGATATACACCATCTGGCTTGTGATTGAAGATTAGTTGAGTCATATGCCATACTGAATTTACTCTTCTTTTTTTCTTTGATCATGTTTTTTTTTCTCAAAAAGGTAATGTGTTGCCTTTTAATTATTATGTCGATTCATATGGGCTTGTGGTCTGCCATTCTTTTGTCTTTGATATCAAATTTTCTTTTTAGTATAGATTGGCTATTTAGGTGGCTAATACTTCAAACTCTTTTCTTATCATAAATTGTTTATTTTTCTTAAACCATATCTACTTTGGACAAATTTTTGCCAGTATCTCAGCATGTGGTCAAAAGCCTATTAGCATATCTGAGTGGCCAAATTCCTTTGGTTGTACTCTAACTTATACTTTAACTGTTGCTAGGTATACCGATACTGGATTTACAGTAAATGGTGTCAAGTATGAGGGCAGTTTGCTTGTCGTAGAAAATAAGATAATGTCATGGGCGCCTAAAACATTTTCAGAGATAACTCCTGAAAGGTAGGTAAGCAAGTTTGATACTGTTTGATCAATGCACACGAGTCCATGGTTTTCGGTTTCTGTACTAAAATAACATAATGCTTCTTATCTTCATTCTTTATTTTGTGTATTGGTCATATCCTGCAAGGCTAGATCTTAGTTAAATATTATCCTCTCAATAATTTGTGTTATATAACTTTGTTTAACTTACATTTGGTACTCTTCTTCTCAAACTGCAGTTTATCAGTGTTCAAGATTCTGAGACCAGTTCCAGGTATTATGTAAAACTATTTGGTTAAGATTTTCCTGCAACTGTTTTGTGATTGCATTTGCGAAAGACTGCAGCGTGTAATGAATTTCATAATTCTTCTGCTATGGTCCAGCATGTTCATGATAGTATGCTTGGAAATTACAATGTGGTGCATATGCTCTTTAACGTTGATGTGCTGGTTCCCAAAAGATATGGATTTGTATCAAATTTATCCATAATAAGATTTTACATGTGTCTTATATTTTTGAGAATTATGTGCAATGCTTTCCTCGTTCTCCATGGACGCTAAATCAGTTTTTTTTTACCAAGGTGCTAAATCAGTCTTATAGATTAGTTAGTGAACCCTTCAAGGTTTTTAACAGCAGTAAAAATGAACAAATATGGTTCTTTCTGAGATCTTTCTGTATTTCTGGTTAAAAAAATGTTAGCTTACCCTCATGTTTTTGCTCTCGAATTGTTAAGTTTCCCTTGCTTTTCTTCTTACTTTATGCCCTAGCCATTTAGTGCATGTCTTTTGTCTTAGACATTCTGATTCTTGGTTGTGGGAGGCACATTCAACCTGTGAGTCCTCAGCTGCGACAGTTCATTCGCTCAACTGGCATGAAATTGGAAGCACTTGACTCGGTATGTTTTATAATTTCTGTTCACCTAATTCTTGTGCTTGTGTTACAGATTCATCCATGTCTTATATTATCTCACTTTCCAAGGTATTTGTCAAGGACAGACAAAGTTATTTTTGTCATTGTTAATTTGTTACTTTCAACTGTTCTCAAATGCCTCTGCTAATTCGTTTTGTCTCTTTTCCTTTTTATCATTGATTCTTTCTCTTTGGCAGAGAAATGCTTCATCAACATACAATTTCTTGAACGAGGAAGGGAGACTGATTGCTGCAGCACTTCTTCCATATGGAGTTGTTTCATGAATATTTCTAAGAGATGAACTGTAAGCACAGTTACATGCTAATGCATCAGCCTTGTCTGCATATTTTTCCTTTTTAGGGCAGCTTTGTCTGCATATGTCTAGCACAGAGAGTTAAATGGGATTGTTTAGATGCATCCGAGACAGACATTGCTTTGGTAATCTGATCAAATTGATGCGGTCATGTTTAAGGTTCAGGGTCATAAGAATGTTTTAACGGTCGTGTATTGTGAGATTTTATGAATAATCTTACAAGAATCGTAAAGATTCTAAAAGCTATATCATTACAACTTAAGAGGGTTTGTTGTGGCAAGGGGTAGTAAGATTGTAAAATGTTGAGATCTTGCTAACCTTCATGCTACTTCTTTGATGATTGCCTCACCATCTCTTCTCTTATCACGCTTTCGTTTCCTTGGCCTTCCTTTAAGGAAACCTGCTGATATTAATAGTCATTGTTTATTCTTTATCTTGGATATGATAGAGATTACTTTTGGAGGTACATCATTGATCCCCCATGCACACTATATTGCTACTTATTAAGATCTAAGGTTATGCTCCTATAGTCCTTTGGTATTACTCGCCTCAAAAGCCCACCAAGAAGAAAAAGAAAACCTTATTTGTCCTGTCAATGGATGCATATTTCGTCATGGATAATCTTTTATGTCTTGTCAGCAATCATAGACAGTAATGTTGATTCGATGAATCACTTATCATAACAAATGGATTTTGTAGACCTAGAGATAATGAAACTTGCATATCGTCTCGTCCTATCTTCCGTTTGACTAGAAGTCCAAAATTATCTAATTTTGTTAAGATAATCTCGGGTGTCTAGTTTTCATGTTTGCATCTATGGGCACAATTCCTCTTGTCTTTAGCTTTCAGATTTAACTAATACTTTTATAAGCTAACAATGTGTATGTTTTAGCTATTTACGAGAGAGAACTTATAGAAAATTATGATGCTCTCTTATTTAGACTATAGCTTTCATGATAACTTATCCTCCGAATAAATTTTTGCAGCAATCCTCCAACGCTATCCCTTCTCCCAACTTGTTTCACATTATCCTTTTAACCAGGGATAATCAGTTTCTCGATTAAAATATTGACAAAGCAAACATGTCAACATAAAAGTAAAATAAAAATATATATGTAGAGGGGAGAAATTAAAAAGGCACCACCCCTTGTTCAACCCTCTGTTTGACATCGGTGACATTGACAGACAGGCCCTTCGCCCTTCCAAGCCCTTTGACTGCTGGTAGTATCAGAAATTTCTTTGAAACAACAAAGCCTCCTCAAAATATCAGACAGGCTGATGGAAACAAGAAAAAGTCTGTGCTTCTTTGTTCTAGCCGCTGTAACGTTATGCGCAAAACAAACAATTGAGAATGTATTTGGTTTTCAGACGTGGATGTCCTAAGACAACTGCTAGCGAAAAAAACCACTACTCGTTTCAATTCAGAACTAGGGATAACCACGTTTAACTTATTGTTTTCAGGTGAAGAACCGAAGCTTCATCAACATGGTAGAATAATTATGCTTTTCCTGAGAGAAGAATAGGCGGAGCAAGTACTTGACTTGTGAACCTGTGAACTGTTACTATTTGTATATTACAGGAGTGGGCAAGGTTTTCCAAGTGCATAAACCAGATAATTTCAAGATATGTCACATACTGTCGACTTGAGAATAATGAATGACATGACGAAATTATGAAGTGGCCGTTCTTTTGATTGATGTTAATTGTTCTATTTCATTATATTCCGCACTCTCTTAAAATGAAACATCCGCATTCATTCCACCAACAGTTTATTAACCTTATGGGGGAAACTTCACACTCCCTCGATGGTGGAATTTCCAACCCTATTCTTGAAAAAACGCCTCCAGGAGGGCCAGGACTGGCATTATATGTATCCACCAAGCAGAGCCCAAAGGAAAAAATATCAGTAATCAGAATCCACCAAATTATGAAGACCTCAGGAAACCTTTTGACGATCCTTCTTCTCATGGGATGTATGACAATCCTGTCATCCATCTCCCAGGGCCATGCCCAGCTGCAGGAATCAGGCGAGGCTCCTGACAACCTGAGTGGCATACAATGGTTTCCATTCAGAGAACATCGGTGGTGGCATTACCGCAACCCATGGCGCGTGCCGCCGTGGGTGGTCAACAACCCGGCACTCGAACGGTGCATGCAGAGCACGCTGCGGCCGGTTCCTGGGTGCGTGCACTCCATCTTCCGGTCCTACTCTCGCGGCAAGGTCAGTTTGAGCCCGCAGTGTTGCGCTGCCGTGCAAGGGTTGAGCGATGCATGCTTTGACAAGGTGTTCGGCACGGGTTTACCATTCAATAACGGTTTCGGTCCTATGGTCAAGAAGTTTTGCGCCCTGGCAAATGCCCCGTTACCGGCGGCCCTGGAAAATGTGGTTTCGCCAGCTCCGAAGTGAAAACTTTTGTGGCATATTAGAGAAATAATCCAAAACTATTACGAAATGCCTAGTTTTGATCATTTTGAACTCCTTTTTATAACTAAGTGAATCTGTGTTATTTTTTAGGACAAAATGAATATATTGCATGTTGCACCAATTTATGAGCCATTTAGTGTCGACGGGCACAACTTAATCTTGACCAGAAATAAGCGACTGCGTAGTGCATGTATCGAAAGATGTACACGGAAGCGGGATTTGAATTAAATTTATTACTGGTTTTGGTTCAAATTTCGCAACTTATAAGTGCTTCCTCGGCATGTTACGGTGTGCACCGTGCAGTGTACTATTTGATCTCATATATTTCGAATCGTTTTTTGGTGAATTTTACACGAATGTATCTTTTCGAGTGACAAAATTGTCATTAACAAAAATATATATAACCAAAAGTTTGTTGACAAAATTCTCGTTCCAAAAGGAATGTATGATTCTCAAATAGATTACTTAGTTAATCAATCCAAATATAGGAATATAACATTCTTATATACATTTCAAAAAATCTTACAATGATAGCTTCAATCAAACACACTTTTAATGTCAAATCTAAATTATTTAGAAAGATATTTATTTTATTTTATAAATTAAGATTAGATGTCAAAAGTTGCCTATGGCTAGTTCAGACTCCATGTTATCTTACAGGAACTCAAAAGTTATGGTCAATGTCGTCGGGATCGGATCGAATAGACGAGTCAAATTTTAAAGCGGCATGCAAAACTCTAAAAACGAATTGTGCATCAACTCGATTTGAGCTGATCAAAATATACCAAACTGACTAAACTATGACCTGAACCTTAAACTATCACAAATTGATCAGTTCACTGATCAAAATCCAAAAGAAATAAAGTTTGAAAGGTCTTAAAATTAGTACATCTTCATTTTCAAAATCTTGTGCTTTGTTTTCCTCTCTTTTTTATTTTCTATTTAACTGATATTTAATTTAGGAATTAAACATCATAATTATGCTTATAACATGCATTAATGATTGACCTCAAGGTTGAAGGGACACCCATGGTTGGTTCTTGGGACTAAGCATAAGTACGAGAGAAATGAGATGTGAAAAAATAATAAATTAATATGTTAATATGTTTCTAGTTGATAATGTTAACATTGTATGTATTTTTGACATTATATTGGTATCCGATTACCACGCGGTCCAACCGATTGAAACTGAAACGTAAGCTCTTCCAATACCCTTTCAGGTCCGGTTAATATGACCTTGTGTTATGGCAACAAAAACTTGTAATGTCCGATCACACATAACCATACACTGCTCATGCTCTGAAAACTGGTATTATCACTCTTGTGAATCATAAGACATTATAGTAGATAGGCCTGTTTCTATTATTTTCACAGAAAAAAGAAACAGAATAAACAATAAATGTACGTAAAAAAATAGATGCATTGAGGGAGTGATCATTTGTTGCTCTACCCAAAACCAATCTGGATCATTTAGTGACAAATATTTATGTAAACTATAAAGATAAAAATCTGTGTAAGCATTAACGAAGGTTCCACTTTGAACCACTGAACTACGATTCTCATTGTAATGAATAAGAAAGCATACAAGTTGTAACCTTTTTTATTTTTGGGTAAGAATACCAGCTGTAATTTCCATGACAAGTCTCGTGCCATGATGTTTGACACAATGGAATAGAACAGTGAATAAATAGAAAAAGAAAATACTATGCAGAAATTGTTGTTCCAAGATTGGCAAGGTTCTCGCACATCCTTCAAAATTGTTACAGATACAGCAGTTAAATGAAGCTTATAGAGCCGACTTGAAAATTGGGAGGAAAAAATTTAATTGTTAAATTAGTAAAAAAAACAAATCATGAGTCAGGGGCTCTACAATGGTGCAGGTAAGAATGGGAAAGGAGCAGCTGATGCATAGGCAACAGGAGGACGGGCTTGAAGTTGATTACGATTTCTCTCCTTGAGGTTGCTCCCGTAGCTGGTACCATTGGGCTCATCTTTGTGCACTCCATCGTCAAACAGAAGAATTCCATCTAGTTTATTAGAGTCAGGCATCAAAGATTCATCTTGTTGATTAGGTAAACGATGCAATAGCAGCCCTGACATGAAAACTGGGAGATAAAAGAGGCTAGCACGAAACATTCTCCTAGCATTTTCCGTTGTCCGGTTACGAACAAATAGCAGAGAAGCTATGCTCATAGACAATGTGAGGAGGGAGGATTCAAGAGCAAACCACTTCGAAGTGAGACCCCCTGCAAGGTGCCCATCAAATCAGTCTCAACCAAAAACAATTATAATGATAATAACAAGGCCCATGACAAATATAACAAGAAAATTTTCTGCTTACAAGTTCGAGCAATTCTAGCAAGAAGTTGTCATGGCACATCAAAATTCAAAATGTAAAGAGACCCTATTTCTTGCCAGAATCAGAATAAATCACCATGTTTCATGCTTCCCATGAAAAGAAAACCATAAGAAACCATTACAATTTATCATGAGAACCAAATTTAGTATTACAACAGCGCAAGGAAACATAACACATTTGTCCAAATATTCAGCTATACCCATAGGAACACAATTCCAGCCACCGAAGTGCTTAAGTTATGCAAGCAGCAAATCCTGTTAGAACTAATGGCGTTATTATGCTAATATAAAGACCAATAGAGCTTAAATTTGCATTTATATCCTTTAAAGTAGGTGAAGCTATCAATTTCTCAACCCGTAATAAAATATTAAGATCCATACTTGAAAAGCATCATCAATTTCTTCTCAATTATTTAACTCTTCAATATATATCCTATTATCCTTTCTTTACACTTAACCCTGTTGATGTCAAAGAAAAGAAAAAAGGTACGGTTACGAACATCGAGATCGATCCTAATACTTCAAGGATCATGTTATCTTTGTCTTAAAATGTAAAGTGAAAAAGTGTGAAAAGCAAATAAAATTTAAGACCAAGCACTTAGATGTAGTTGCAACTGTTTCCACGTGCAATTATAAAATGAAAGCATGAAATAGAAAACAACAGCATGAAGAATCATCTGGCAATGGAAATGTCTTCTGTGGTATTGGATCTTACAATCATATGCCAAAAACCCCAAGGGAAGCAGATACACGCAGTTCCTGAATGATACTAAAGCTGTTTTCAGGCCAGAAACATCAGCAAACGAGAACATCCGAAACCTGAATCATGGAGCAATGTTGAAAGAATAAGACACATTCTGCTGTGGAATATAATCATCAGCTTCTATGTCACTGAAGTAGCACATACCCTCCAGTAATGTAGTCATTCCGACACAAGTAAGCAAGGGCCATAAAGTGTGGAATCTGCCAATAATATAAAGCAGCAGGAAGAATCATTGAATTGAGTGACATTTCACCTGATGCTGCAGCCCACCTAGAACAAGGAACTTAGTGAAATCAATGGAAAGTCGATGTGTACAAAAAAATCCTCATATAGCACAACCAACCATAATGCTCCTTAGTAGTTCAATCGTAAATTATATATGAGCACCAGGGCAGATGAAATACCATTTTCTGTTAGAGTGAGAATAAGCACAGAAAAGTAATACCAAATAAACCTTCTGTAACCTTTGTCAAATAAGGAAAACTTTACTTTTTGAAGGAAAAATAACCAAAAATTATTCCCCATCCATAAGACATTTTGAATACAAGTACAAAATGATTTTTCTTGTCAAAAAAAGATTTGGTGGAAAAAAGTGTTGAGATCAAAATTTGAGAAAGGAGCTGAAAGAATTTCGAAATTGACCGAGTTAGCAGACAAACAGTAATTTGAGAAACATTCCAACTGACCCGAGGAACTTGATCATGGATGGAATATGGCTAAGACATTATTGTGATGAGTAAATGCAAAGTATCTCATATATATACAAATACTGGTGTACTCTAATTGAATCTTTAAACACAAGTCAAGTGAGTGTGAAGTCTGAAAGTGCTAAAATCATCTCAATTCTAAGGATAAAGTGAAACCATGTCTTCCAATAGAGAAACAAGAAATGTTGTGCATGGTTTATGCAATCAATTATCCATTTTCATGTAGGTTTGGCTGAGTGATTAAATTTTCTACTGTCAACCATTAGTCAAAGATACATAATAGGTAAATAGAAAAGAAAAACAAAGAAGCACATTCAATTGATATCCATATGATAGTGTATCTCCTCAAAAGAAAGTGAAAAAGAAATCAATATGATTAAAGTATATCCAAACATGCATATCCATCAAAGTGCTCTTATAAATTTTAATCCTATCATTGTCCATGGATAACATTAAATATGACTTCAAAATGCGCAAATACATGAGGTAACTGAGTCACTTGACTCACTTCATATTTCTGATTTGCTTTCCAACTCATCAGGTATCTAATATCCCCCAATGTTATATTTGGACGACAAACTCATCCCTGGGTTGTTTTCATTTATTGTTCTGCAAATTTCTTGGATTGGAGTCGATTGATACTTCGTCACTTGTATTGTAAAAAAAGCTAAGATAGGATTAACTTATTTAAGCTTAAAAATACACATATAACTATGCTGATGACAAACACGGTAGTAGCTTTTCACGCTCAAAATCAATTTTGGGCTTCCGAGTATATATTTGTTAGGACAGTAATATGCTTGAGAAAATATAATTGAATAGGTTGCATAAAAGTCCACCAAGTAAATGATACAGTACATACTAATTGCTGGTTTCAGGCTGAACTTATAACCTGCACTGGGCTTCTGAAAGTATTCTTCCTACAATGCAGACTTATATGCGTACTCTTAGTACAATGCTGCCTTATATGAGTACTCTTGCTACTATAATTGAATATCATGTGAAAAGAAAAAGATCTACCAAAGAAGTGAAACAGTGCATCTTTAGTGTATTTGAGGCTAAAGTCACCCCTTTTGCGCGTCTAAAAGTATGTTCTAATGGTACTGCTTTATATGCTTGAGAGAAATATAATTGAACAGAGTTACATAAGAAAACGTATGAAAAAAGAAAATGAACCACCAAATAAGCGAGACAGTACATTCTTAGTGTTGATTTCATGTTTCACTTAAATTGAGTGCCATTGCAATATAATTAAAAATCAACCATAAGGAGGAGTGATTTTTATTTACCCAAGAAGAGGAGGAATAGCACCAACTATTGCCCCAACCCATGTATTTACAGGGTGGATCTGTTTCAAGGGAGTATAAACAAAAGCATACATAATCAGGTTACTAGCTGCCAATCCAGCCGCCAAGTAATTAGCCTGAAAAGAAACCATGCCAATGAAGTTTTCAACAATTAGTCTAATAACCACCTCGTCTCCTCTCAAAGAAGTAGTAGTAGTAGTAGTAATAATAATAAATATAATAATAATAACCACCTCATCTATAACTAATATGAAACTTGGATGCACAAGAAGATAGCTTCAAGAAATATCATCTGAAATATTACTGGTTCAAGATAAAAAGAAACCTTCAGTGCAATTAAAGAAGTGCCAGCAATTCCAACACTAGCTGCCCAAGTGACAGCATGCGGAAGGCTAATGCGCCCTGAAGGCAGTGGTCTCAATTTTGTCCGCCTCATCTGAGCATCATTCTGTACCTCGAACACCTGATGTGCATCAAATATAATTAGAATAATAGAAGTATCTTACTCACACACTTATTAAAGACCTTTTGAGCCAATTACTGCACCATGTGACAAGAATATTTTTTCATAACCATGCATCTGAGTTATTGAATGCATACATATAGAAATAAAATGTGTTTGGTTCAAATGCATATGTCATACTGCAAGCATTACTTGTTGCATGCTGGCACAGAAATCGTGCATTACTTGAAACATTAAAATTTTACTATATGATAAATTGCAACTTTGCATTTCGAGATATGAGACTTTTCTCACTTCATTAACTGCTAAAAATGGATACACAATAACTTTTTTAATTAACTACTTCATTACGGCAGAGCAAAGAGTCTGAAAATCATATAATTGAAAGGTGAGATCTAAATATAAACCTTACATCCCCAAGAAGAAACCCTTATAACAGATGACAGTTCAAATTTCTAAGAGGTTAGAATCTCTTAATAAAATCGAGCCCAGCAACAATGCATTTGAAATTCTTGATAGCGCAAACTCGAATCACCAGGTACTCTCAACAGATTAATACAGGTTCTACGACTGATTCCACATAAAAATGGGATAATGCTGCAACTTTGGGATCTTTAGGTATTCTGGTTCAAATTTTATGTACATTGAAAAAAGAGGTGCTCTCAAAAAGTTAGAAGATGCATGAAAATTTTATGTATGGTGATCGCAGTGCATGAAAATTCTGTCAATTATTATACTCTTTTTTTACGAAGAATTATTATATTCTTCATACAAGAGTTAGAACATGCATAAAGAAAATAAGTGTTCTAATCAAGAAAGAGAAAAAAAATAAGAAAGAGAAGCTTCCAAATGATAAGTATAAACCTTATTTACTTGGTTTCTAGTATAAACCTTGTATAAATCTTACCTGATTTAAAGTGTTTGCAGATGCTGCGACCATCATAGTCCCAGCACAAGTACAACAAAGTCCAGCAAAGTCTATGGAACTGCCACTCGCAAGAACGTAACCAGCCCCAGATGTTGCAACAACAAGCATACTGCGAAGAATAGACACAAATGACCAACTTATCTTGACATATAAGCAGCTGGATTAGCCAAACTTTAATCCTTATACAGAAGTTCAAGATTAAACACAGGAAAATATGCAAGAGAATAAAGAAAACGCATAACACAAATTAATGGCCTATTCTTGAACAACTAGCGAGAAAAACCTGAACCATTTCAATGAATGGTCAAATTCATATGTATTATATTCAAAGAAATGCAAATCTTTTGAGCTCACACCAAACAAAAAATTGAAAAGAAAAGATGAAGCTCCAAATCTTATATCATATATCTAGAGCTAGATCATTTGGTATAAATGCACATAGTATAGTTAAATCATTAGACCACCAAAAACTTCTGATATGCTCAAGTTAAATCATTAGAGCTAGTACTTAGACTTGATTACATACTTATATTCTGTCCTTTAGTAACTAAAACTATGTTAAAAATGTTGCAAGAATTTCTCGGTTGATACTTCTAAGTTGAAAATCATGCATAAGTTCTTTTTTTAGATGGAAAAGGATGGTTATGCATAAGTTAATGGTAGGACTTAGACTTCCAGATGGAGAAACGAGATTATGCTTCAATCAACTCTTTTCCTTACAAAATTATGTTTGAAGAAATGGGATAAAAAGCATTTATTAGAATCATTCCACAATTAATTATTTTTTCCATTGCCACCCTAGTGTCGGGAAGCATTGCTCCGGACTATGCTCCGGACTAACATGGATCGCTCTGAGTTCACACTCCTGGCGTCCGGTGAGGCTCCCGGTGAAATTTTTTTGCATACACAAAAGATGCCACTCAGACCTGGCTTCCACAATTAAAATTTCAAAAATGTACAAATAACTACAATGCTTAAGAGATCATTACCATTCTTTGAGAAAACTTATAGAAAATAAGAAAATGGCAATTAGAAGTTTAGAACTATTTCTAAGTTCACATTATTCATAGTATGAAACGGCAAAGAGGAACACCTGAGGCGAGCTTTGGAGAGTTCCCAGTAGCAGCGACAGTAGTGCCGCATGATCTCGGAGGCATCTCTCACCGTCTGTGCGACAGAAAAGGAAGCGGAGGCGCCGAGAGATCCCAGCACCGCGGCCCCCTCGGTAGTGGACGCAGCGGAGTAGGAGGCTCCTGAGCAGACTCCTCCAACTGGCGCGAGAGGCGATCGGTTCCCTGGTTGCGAGGAACCGGCGGCGGAGTGAAGTTGCGACGCCCGGAGGAACGCCGGCGCTGCCGCGTCCGTTGAAGAGGCTCCGGAGAAAGAGGGAAAACGAGGGTTTGGGTCCGGAGACTGCCGGAGAGACCACAGGAGGCGCGAAGTGACGCGTCTCCCGGCGGTAGCGCCCCACATCCCGTCGGCGATAGGAAAGAAGCGTTTACTCTCGGCGTCGACCGCCTGGAGAAGAGAAGCCGGAGTCGACCTTGTTTTTTGTTTTTTAACATTTTTTTTTTATTTTATTAGTTTAATGTTTTTTTTAATTATACAAGTGACTTTTTATTCCTTTTCTTTTCCTGTAATAAGAAACAATTTACTAACAGATACATCATAATTGTTTCCTAAATTAAATTTTGAACCAAACTAACTTTGATCGAACGGTGTACTTTTAAAAAAAATTGTATATTTTCTTATGCTTACTGAGAAAATAAATAAGTTTTGCATAAAATTACATAGTTTTAAGACATTTAATTAAATATAAGACGTGTAACATTCCGAATACACACTCATCGGGTACTAGATCCATATCCGACACCTGCATGAAATGGTCCGCATAAAAAATTACTATATGACAGTTGACCAATATGATCAACACATAAAAGGAAAAGAAAAAGGCAAAAGACTCGACACAAATCAAAGCGTGGAAGGCATAAATTTACACAAACACAAAATCAATGAAAAAACTTTAAAAATAAACAAGACACAATCCATAAATTTGATTACATAAACTTACGTTGTCCATAGAGATCATTTAACAATATAACCAAAATGATCATGCATTCATTAGATTATTTTGTCACTACAAATCGTCGTAATGTTTTCCTCTGTGGTTAATTAATGTTAGAATTTGATAGCTTGAAATCTGAAATCTTATGTCATCATTTATTTATACCTCCAAGGGCGTTTAATGATACTTCTATTTCAATTTTTTAAAATGATAATCTTAAATTAAACGAGACAATACACAAAAGAAGTGGGAACATAACAATCGGGACACTTCAATAAAAATATTATATAAGAATTTGAAAATTTGTACTTTTTTAAAGAGATAAAGTATATTTGCAACAAAGAAAAAGGTTATGTATTTTGTACAATTTTCCCAAAAGACCGTACTGGTTACGTTAAAAATTAACGATTTTTTAAACATTGTCTTTTAGATAAAGGGTAGAGATTGGTTCCCTTAATTAAGGTCTCTTTAGGATGAGAAGTGTGTAGGATAAAAAGGATTTTGATCTCACAATTTCGTTCGAAAATGCACAATTTAGTTCGTGTTGTGCCGTGTCGTGCTGAACTGCACATTTTCACGAATTCACAAAAAATAATATTCGATAGATGGAAGGAAACCTGGTGGCGATAACAGCATATCACATTGCTACATGATCCTAACATTAATTAACTCCCGTTCTATTTATTTTTGGAGCATTACACTTTTGAAAATTTTAGCATTTTCACGACTCAGCCTAATTTTAAATCCCTTGAATCATAAAATTTGACGAAATTAGGTCTAATTTTTTTCCATTGAGTAGTTTAATGCAATCACCTGATTTTTCATTTATTTATATTTTTTATTTATTAAATGACCATTTCTCTCATGCACAAAAAAAATTATTCCAGCTGGAGCTCTCTGAGTGTGCCATGGCGACTCTCCGCCTCGCATAGTCTCCTCTCCCCATCCTAGCGAGCTCGATGCACGAAAGCGATCTTGCCTCGTTACGGGCCGGCGAGCTCATTGCAAGACAGTTTCACTTGCGTAGTGAGCTTGCTAGCACGTAGCGAGGCATAGGTGCAATAGTAGGTCGCGGGCCGCGAGACAACCTCAAGCGAGCAAAATGAAGGGAAGAAAAATATTTTTAGATTTTTAATTCTCGAGGACAAAAATTATAATTAATAAATAAAAAATAAATTCAATGATAAAGCAGATGACGGATAACGGATGGACTCACAGAACAATCGGGACACCGATGAAAAGAATTTGCCACAACTCGGTAAACAGATATCACAAGACTTTTAAAAATTCAATTAACACCAAAAATAATTAATAACCCCTAACAAAAAGGGAGAGTAACAATAATTTAACGTGCGTTTTTTTTTAATTAAACAGCAAAAGAAAGAATCAGGGACGACTGTTTCAACCAAATTAACCTCACTTCAGCAATCAGGAGAAAAAAACTTTTTCGCAAGTGGCGTTATCCAAGTAAATCAACAAATAACTAGAACCTATAATCATATTATCAAGGTAATCAAGATTCAAGACGGGGACGTACAAGATCTTTGTCTCAAGAAAACATGTCTATGTCTTACGATGTCCTTAGGACTTGCAGTAAATGAGACATGATAAAAATCGCTACCATCCAGTACACCTAAAATTAATGCCTAGCATAAATATACAATAAAGAAAACTTTCAATAGTAAAACCACATTATGGCAGTTCTGTTGAGCAAAATGTCTTCTACAATAATGACTCTTTGCTTTAGATGATAAGCACCCTTTAAGTGGTTTCTCAAGGACGATACCACCATACAGAACACTTGAACAATTTGCACTGTCGGACAAAGCCAATAGCAACCTTTTAACCGACTAGAACTTATTTTCTAGTTTTGTCCCCTCTTTCTCTCTCGCGTTTGTTGTACAGCCTTTCCAACACCCGTTTTGCTTCACAAGATGGGAAATTGCTGAGATCGTAATAGTGTGGAGCAAGGTCAATCAACCTGGAAACATTTCGAATAGTCAATTACAAAACAACCTAGTAGGTGAAGAAACAATAACGAGTGAAAACTGTCAGCAGTAACAGTTACATGTAGCTAAGACGAATAGAAGTTTGCTATGCTTCACCCACAAAATAATATGATGGTAGCAACTATCAATTCCTTGGTAAATGAGAGAATATTAAAGAACACTGAAAACTCCCAAGTAATGCAGGCAAGAAACATGAATCACAAGTCAAAAGCTCAAACAAAAATTTAGCTCTCCACATACAAGAATGAGCATATTATTCTGGTACCAATCCTCTGAAAAGGAACAACATCAAAGGCAATCAAGTACCAATGAATATTAATTACTGAATAATAAAACATGTATGATGACGTTACATTGGTTTAGTCAACCCATGAAACAGATCCTACCTGAACAAATTAGTTCAGAAAATAGGTCTAAAATTCAGATTCTGCGACCCAACCCATAGGCCTAGCAGAACTCTTGTATTAGTTCATTATCTTTTTTTTAATTTCTCAAGCCCTCTAAGCTCTATGATAATGGCATACATCAAACATGATAAAACAATAAGCGAACTTTCATGTTCCCCCAGGATTCCATTATTCATCCCTTCACTGAACAAAAACATTCAAAAAACACAATCAGAAATTTGGGTAGTCCGATCCTAGATATAAGGTTGAACTGTCGAATTCAATTGCATGAGATGAATGTTACAACATGAAACTGATGAGTCTCAATTGCATGCTGGACTGTTTCCAGAAAGAAGGCAGCATGAGAAAGGCATAACTTCAACACCCCATGATAGTAGCAGAAAACTAGGCAAATTAGGTTTTCTCGAACTACTAATTAAAAAGGAAATTCTTGAGATGTATTCAGACAGCTCAAAGAAATGAAATACCCTTTTCACGTTAACTGCTTTGGAGTCTTAAAGATGTATATGAGCTATACATGAAACATTGTGCATTAGGCAAAGTCACTGTGAACTATCCAATGGGGAAGTCACACAATAAGACTCCTAACAACATGATAAGTCCGGAGTAAATAATATATGAGACAGATTCTACGGGTAGCAAGAAACAGAAGCTGTTCTCAAGTGATAATTTAAAAGAAAAAAGGAACAAAAAAAATGAAAGGTCTATAGCAGTGTCTAAGATACCCATGAAATTGAAGCAGAAGAAATGAAACCAAAATCACCCTCTGTAAGCACTGTAAATGACTAAACTGTTTTAGCTTTAGTGTTTGAACTTACCACTCTCCTTTTATATCAGTAACTGTACGAATGAAGTTCCTACTGGTCAACACATACTCGTTGTATATGACCCATTCTGGCTTGTGATCCAAGCATGTGGATGGATGGAGATGAACAACCTGAAAGTATAGACATTCCTTCTTTCATTAGAAGCCAAGAGAGGTGTATAATATAACAACAATTGGACATAATACCAAGAAAGCTAACTGAAAAGCGGAAGGATCAGAATAACCTGGTTGTCTTTAACTGTTAAGTAGTGCCCAGTTCGCTCAAGATGGGCCACCTGCATGAAATAACCTGACAATATCGCCTTTCTGATGTTGACGTAATAATCCCGGCTATTGAAATCAGTGCTGCATAATCTGAGGTTAAATCTTGACATGATGCGTTGTAACTGTTGCCTTACATTGTCAGCAGACTTTAGTGCTCTTTGATTAACAAAGTTCTCATAGCACCATGAAGGATCTTCATCTGTGATATATAAAGAAATATGAGCACTATAACCAAATGGTTTCAAAATGAATTATAAGGGTGAGTACATGTTACTTACTATTTTGCTTGTACGCATGATACACGTTCAAAAGTGTCAAGTGATCTCCATCGACATGCCCAAACCTAGCTTTTGCTTCATCTGCAGCTTTCTGGGCCTCCCTAGGCCGAAGAAAGCAATTGGGTACTAAAAATAGAATTTTTTGTGGTCACAGATGAGGCCCACGGTAGGTCAGCATATGCATAGAGGTGAGACGACACTGCTTCATAAGAAAATTACTGAGAAACAGAAACTATCTATGACACTGTTGAATGCTGGCAAAATTACTACAGCTATGTTTAATGTTTTCTGCCTGCATAACCTAGAGTTGACTTGATGACATTCCTCACTTAACAATACAGTCTTTAAACTACACTGCAAATGCAGGATCTGGTTTATCTACCAACAAAAGAAGCCACATGAACCAAAAATAACAAACACAGCAGCTTAATAAGACTGGTGCTAAAGACATACAGTGACAATAATCAAGTGGCATACAATCATATGAATGAAAATCACTTGTTTGCAATCCCCTCCCCTATCTTAGGCATTCTCAACCTCAAATGAATCAGAAGATTATGATTCATCATTGAACCATTATAGATCCGAAGTCTAAGAAAGCTTAAGAAGGAGAAAGAAAATTGAGGTGGTCCCTGCAATTTGATTATTTGTTTTTGGGAGAACTCAACAACATATTTGTTTTGAGGAGCAAATTATTGACACATTTAAACAGTCAAAATGTGAATGTATGGAGGATCAAACACAGACTGGGGATAAATATTAATGCTCACAATACTCAAAAAAATTAATGCTTACGGCATAAGATGCAATGCCTAGTCAATCATAAAGAAACAGCAAGATCTCAAGTTGTTAGCATACCTGATAGCATTGCAGATACTGAGAGTATCTCATTGGAGCAATTGTATCTGGGACTTTCTATAAGCATCTTAGCCATCTGAGGATCTAAAGGAAACTCACTCATTTTTGTGCCTAAGTCAGTCAAGTTCCCCTCATCATCCAGGGCACCCAAGTAATTAAGGACCTCCAGTGCTCGCATCAAAGTTTCAGGAGCCGGAGGATCCATAAAATCAAAGTGAACTAGATCATCAATTCCAAGTTGCTTCAAGGTAAGAACAGTATTTGCCAAATTAGACCGTAGAATTTCTGGGTATGTTTGTGCTTGAAGATCATTACTAAAACTTTTCTCAGTATAAAGCCTAAAACATTTTCCAGGTTGTGTTCTTCCAGCACGCCCCGCCCTTTGATGAGCACTTGCTTTTGATATTGGAGAGACAAGCAAAGACTCTACACGAATACGGGGATTGTAAACCTTTTGTTTGGAGAATCCAGGATCAATCACGTACACTATACCATCGATTGTCAAAGAAGTTTCTGCAATATTTGTTGACACCACAATCTTCCTTCCAGGAGGACCACCTTCTTCCAATGGTGCTGGAGCAGCATCAAAAATCTTCTGCTGCATTGCTGGAGGAAGTGTGGAATAGAGAGGAACTGCTTTCACAGGACCAACCTGATCCCCCAAATTACTGATTTCTTTTGTTATTTTCCTACAGGCATCTTCTATTTCTTCCTCACCGGTAAGGAAGACTAGAATGTCTCCAGGAGGTTCGCACATGTGGATCTGCACGACAGTTCTGATAGCAGCTTCTAAGTAATCTCTCTCAGGTTCCTGTGTGTAGAATATTTCGACAGGATGTAACCTGCCTGGTACCTTCATTAGTGGGGCTCCATGGAAGTAGCCTTGGAATTTCTCAGCTTCTAGTGTGGCACTCATTACAACCAATTTCAGATCAGACCTATGCCTCAGTAGTTCTTTCAGGAGACCGAATAACACATCTGTTGCTAAAGTCCGCTCATGTGCTTCATCTAAAATAAGCACTTTGTATCTCAACAGAAGGGGGTCTGTCATTGCTTCTCTTAAAAGCATACCATCAGTTAAATACCTGACACATTTCAACAAATCAAAATCACAAATTTGCAGGAAAAATGACTGACTATTGCTTAAATAACAAGAAAAGAATTGGTTAGCTTTTCACATCTGAGATTTGCATAAAACTTACTTCAGCATAGTCTTTTGACTACTGCAATCTTCAAACCGGATGGTGTAACCAACTTCCTCTCCTAAAGTTACATCCATCTCCTCAGCAACGCGTCGGGAAACAGACATTGCAGCAACTCTACGAGGTTGTGTGCAAGCAACCATTGAACGTTTCCCTAAATCTTCAGCTTCCAAAACAAACTGAGGAATCTGTTGATTGCAACCACAATTATGTCAACTATCTGAGGTTGATGGTCACTCAAAACATGTTGACAAGAAACTTTCAAAAGAACATAAAACATAAGATCAAGACATCTGACCCAAGGTTCATAGGAACAAACAAATAATGGTGCTCAAACTTCAGGAAAGGGACAACAGCTATCCTGATATACAAACCTAATTTTTTTTAGAGGGATATACAAACCTATTCATATAGGAATGAGTGGACATTCATGCAAACAATTAACCAAACAGTTATTTAGAGCTATTTAAACAATATAAGAAGGCATAGTCACAGAACTCAGACAAGAACTCACCAAGTACGTGGATAAAGTATCAAGGATTTATGCCCATAAGTGAAAAACTGGAGTCAATATAAGATCTTCTGCAAGCATGGATGAACCTAAAAATTTGAGAACCATAATGGGTGCAGAATTGATTACAGATATATGTTGGACATATACATATTAACCCAACACATGTGGACAAGTTCAATAAGAAGACAAAATACTAGTTCAATTCTAGAAAAGGATGCATAATCAGTGCTAAATGATTCCTTCTTTAACCAGTTAAGAATACTACCCAACAGCTACAATTGTGTCACACCTAAAACTAATACAGCAGACGGCACAAAATATAAATAGGTCATCTTTTGTAAATTGTGTTGCTTAGATTCACGATAAACTATAATACAGAAAGGTGAGAACAGAATCTACTCATAAAGAACAGCATCGTAGCTTGATTCCAAGTACAGTAATAAGTAGAAGTAAAAGGACCAAATAGCGTTGTTAACTTTTCACTTTGATTCGTGATTATAAACAAAGCTAAATGCAATTAAACCCACCGCCCAGTGAAAATAACTCAATGTACCACAATATTTTATTAGAACAAAAAAGTCACCTGAGTGGTCTTGCCGCTTCCAGTCTCACCGACCAAGATGAGTATCTGGTTGTCCTTGAGGGCCTGTAAGAATTCATCTTTCTGCAGCCAAACTGGCAGGGTCTTCCTCTTCTCCAATATTTCGTAGTACCTCTGGGAGTACGGCCGCCCGTTCCACCGGTTGACGCCAGGGAGCGTCGCCGGCGGCTTCCCGGTAAGGGAACCGTTGGTATTCGACAGCTTCGCAGACACGGAGGTCTGGTCCACGACGTCGAAGAGGCTCACCTTCCGTTTCCTCTCCGTCGACATGCCTCAAAATTTCCACGATACCAAATCTAAAGAAACCCCGGGAAATCGACGGCAGCGCCTGTACACGGCGACGGTGATCTCGATCGCCTTCAACTGGAGGCGCCAAATGGGGATTAGGGTTTCTGGGAGACGAATCCTCTTTATCTACCAGAACATCGAGAACGTTCTAAAGTGGTATAATAATTGAAAAAAATTTCATTTAAGAAAAAAAAATTCTGCCTGGGAACTAATGTCCATAGCACATGATTATAAGAAAAAAAATGAAAATTACATAAAACAACTAAACATTTAAGGATACATGCCTAATTTTTTGTTTATTGAATAAAAATATTCCACTTCCATATTTTCTATCAGATCTATCTTGAACGTTTTATATTCCAATAAAAAAAGTATTACCTCTCAAAATTTTTGCATACCTAATTTCTAATCTCATAATATCTTCAAAAAAGTATTAATTTTGATATAATAAATTCATATGGATAAATTGGACACTACATTATGCAATATCATTTGTATATAAATATATATAATTGAGTTTTTTTCTTAAAAATAGTTAGTAATAATTTCATCATTCATAAATTTGTGTCAATGATCTCTATTTTTACTTATTGAACAACAAATTTCTATATGCTATGTATTTTTAAGAATAGGAAAATTGTATGTTTTATATTATTTTAACATTTTAGATAGAAATACTATTGTATATATAATGTTCATTTATCCAATAAATTTACTATATCGTATTTAATATTTTTTAAATAATTTAATGGGGTGATATACTCTCTCAGTAAAAACTCGAACCATTTTAAATTTTTGGTCAAGATTAAAATAATCTAAAGCTATATCATATTTCATATTAGTTATGTAATTTTAGATTATTTTAATCTAAATTATAAATTTAAATGAACGATTATTATATGAGTGTTTCATTGTAAAACACGTGGAAAGCGTTTCACCTCCGTTAAATTCATCTTTAAAAAAATATTATGAGGTCAAATATAAGAATA
Organism: Pontederia paniculata; assembly: GCA_001647135.1. Taxonomy (NCBI): domain Eukaryota; kingdom Viridiplantae; phylum Streptophyta; class Magnoliopsida; order Commelinales; family Pontederiaceae; genus Pontederia; species Pontederia paniculata. The sequence goes on from LTAE01000570.1 coordinate 39,318, forward strand.
TTTGAAGACATTATTGTTTTTTTTACGTAAAGAATGATAAATATTTTTTTATTCAATAAAAATATTAGATAAGAATTTGAAACTTTGTACTTTTTTATACAAGAAAAAATATATTTGCAACAAAGAAAAAGGTTATGTATTTTGTACAATATTTCCAAAAGACCGTACTGGTTACTTCAAAAAATTAACAATTTTTAAACATTGTCTTTTATCAAAGGGTAGAGATTGGTTCCCTTAATGAGATTACTTCATATTAGGTATGTCTCTTTAGAATGAGAACTGTGTAGGATAAAAAGGGTTTTGATCGCACAATTTTGTTTGAAAATGCACAGTTTACTTCGTGTTGTGGCATGTCGTGCTGGACAACACATTTTTGCGGGTTCACAAAAAATAAAGAAAAATAATATGTAGCGCACTTGTATAGGAATAATGATACTTTCTGTACAAATGAATAGTATTCAATTTTTTTTTACAAATAGTGTTGTTACTTTCTGTTGTGCTACACACACTAAACTAAAAGTGTGCTACACGCTCCGTGCCCCCCAAAAAATAATGTTAGATAGATGGAACGAAACTTGGTGGTGATAACAGCATATCACATAGCTACATGATTCTATGTAAAAAAAACTCTCATTTCATTTTTTTGGATCATTACACTTTTGGAAATTTTAGCATTTTCACGACTCAACCTAATTTTATCGTGAATTTTAGATCCCTTGAACTATAAAATTTGACAAAATTAGGTCTAATTTTTTTTTTCCTTGGGTGGTTTAATGCAATCATCTGATTTTTCATTTATTTATATTTTTATTTATTAAATGATCATTTCTCTCATGCACAAAAAAATTATTCCAGCTGGGGCTTGCCACTTCACGCGGACAAGCTCGCCTCAGACGATGGCAAGCTCTCTAAGGGCCTGTTTGGTTAGAAGTAAAAGGAGGGTAAAAGAGGGAAAGAGAAAGGAGATTAATCGATTAACTTTATTTGGTTGTATTTTTAACCAAGAGGAATGGAGGGGAATGTCTCCTCTATTTACCTTTGTTCCCCTCCAAATGTCCATTTTTCTTTCAACCTCAAATTGGGGTGAAAAGGAGGGGAAAGAAATATTTAAACTACACTTCTAATTTTATCCATATGTAATTCAAATTTATAAACACATACATTAGGATATATTCGTCCAACAAAAATTATAATTCTCTTTTCTTTCTTTTAGTTATATCATCCAAACAAGATTAATTGTTTCACCTCCATTCTCTTTCATTTTCTTCACCTAGTTTCTCTTCCCTCCATTCCCTTCCCTTCCTCTTCATAAATGTTGAACCAAACAGACCCTAAGTGCGCCATGGCGACTCTCCGCCTCGCATAGTCTCACCACTCCCCATGCTAGCAAGCTCGATGCACGAAAGCGATCTTGCCTCGTTACGAGCCGGCGAGCTCATTGCACGACACGATCTTGCTTGCGTAGTGAGCTTGCTAGCACGTAGCGAGGCATAGATGCAGTAGTAGGTTGCGGGCCGAGAGACAACCTCAAGCGAGCAAAATGAAGGGAAGGGAAATATTTTTAGATTTTTAATTCTCGAGGACAAAAGTGATAATTAATAAACAAAAAATAAATTCAATGATAAAGCAGATGACAGATAACGGATGGACTAACATGTTCGATGGGAAAAAAATAGACCTATTTCGATCCGATTTTAGAGTTTGGAGTTATATTCGATTGTGTCTGATAGTTGAAAGGAGATTTAAGAAAATAATCTAATAGTTTATAATATAATATAAGGAAAATCTACTCAACACTTTTTTTTCAACTCTAAAATAAAAATGGAAAAAGGAAAAACTCTAATTAAAGAATAATTTTTAATTTAACCTTATTGATCAATTAGATACTCATGTAAATAAGATTGTCGCTTAACTTCCATTCTCTTAGTTGAAATAAGATTAATTAGTTGGTTAATTCCATTTTCATCTATTAAATTATAAAAAAACTATTTCAACTTCTACACTTTAATAATACCCATTACCAATACTTTCACTTAAGAATTTTTCTTTAGTTATGCATTTATCTTTTTACCCTTATTTAATTTAATCAATTTTACTTTCAAAATTTAAATGAGACACCTCTCGCCTCATCTTCTTCACATGCCTATTTATTTATTATTTATTTTTAAAAAATCAATGGATAGCATGAAAAGTGTACAAGTTAAATATATAATTAAAAATAAATAAACTTTTAGATATTTGAGATTAAGTTGAAGTATATGAAAATGCGAGGGAAGATAATGGGATAATGTTAAAATTTAAGAAGTTAAATAAAAATTTATTATGATTTAGGAGGGAAAAATGAATTTAATGCTTAATTGTTTTATCTTCCATTTCATTTCTCTTTATTATTTTTCTTCTCCCAAAATTTTCGCAAGAGTACGCCATTAGAGTGCCACGTCAGATCAACACAAGTGCACCCTCGTCCAACTTCAGTATGTTGTTCAAACTTCAACTTGTTTGGACTGAGTCCAAACGGACTCGACAATTGGTGATTGATTTCCAAGTGGACTTAAATTTAAATATCATTTGAGTTTTTTTAAGAAATAATCTTTTAATGATGTATAATATGACAATAAAGGATATTAAAAGAACAAATACAAAGATTAATGAAAATTAAATTCGAAGATAGATATATGATTATCAAGTATATTTTACAAATTGAAATTGTCTTTGGGCTTTATCATTGTTATAAAGATAATGAATATGTTACTCGCCTTTTTTGTGGACAGCTACATGAATATCGTCTTTAGCACCAATTTTAGTACGTATATAATGTCTATGATATGGCACATTATAGGTTCTTTGCTTTTATGTCGTATAAAAATGTCGTCATCTTAATAGCTTAAAATATAAAAAGATAATTGATAGTTTATAATGCTTATTTAACTTAGATACATTCTATCCCGAAAAGAAACAAAATTTAAACCCTAAAACGAATCGTGTTGACTGGTGACACGGCCTATGTTTCTCGGTCTTTTTTTACTAGACTAAAAATTGATACAACACGGATCACATCGCCTCGAAACTTGGATCGTGTTTGATCGAATACCGTTTGTGTTTGACCTAGGCCTCTTTCGAAGGTAAGGTACGGGTCTGTCATTCTCCGACGCGGTTCATGTTCCTTCCATGAATGCTCAAATTATTTGATATTCTTCCCTACCCACATATATATACATGATTTGATTGTATTGATTGGTTGTAAATGATTTAATGAATAGTGTATGTCTAGTTATCCTTAAACGAAAATCTAGCTCAATCAATTGTAGGGTTAAAATTTATTAATGGTTGTTATTGAACTCGAGTATGAAGAAGGTGATCACCAGTGAATTCAGAAATTTATCTATGTTGTTAACACGGTCCTAAAATGTGAAGTAATTGAATTTCTTCGAAATTTTTTCATAATTTTTTTATTTGGATGAGAGAGATTTCTCATGACCTAACTAGCGATAAAGTTTTGAAATTTATTAGAATCTTTGATGCATTGGAAAGGCTCATTGTTATTGTAGTGATTGTTCGCTTAAGATAAAATAAATATAGAATGAGTAAAATGGTCATAAGTTTTAGAGTGGCTTGAATATATTGAACAATAAGATATAAATATCTTAGGATAAGATGCAATTGGTATTACGGTCATCAATGAATTATGACATTGAATGAAAATGTTGAAGGTCAATGTGGAACCTAAGGCTACCTCCCATATAATAAACTATCATATTAGTTATCTGGAATAGTTGTTAATATTTTTTACATGCATATTGAATATGATAGATTTCATCATCAAATTATATTATGTTGCATATTGAGAATTTTATATATAATTTTTATATATTAGTATCTCATAAGAGGTTACCACTCATGAGAATTCATTTATGCAGATAATCATGAGTTTGAATAGGTGTCATGACGTAGGAGATGATGTTATTCGTGATAGTTTACTTCGAACATGGAACATATCTTGAATGAGTCCTCATGGTCATATAGTATAGAACAAAGAAAGTCTTGTTTGCATTTAATAGTTGATTATAGTATTTTTTTTCTTAAATTTATGTATTAGATTTTTATTTCTTTAGTTGAATGATATTTTATTTAAAATATTGGTTTCCGCAATGATGTGTCTACCATGTTGATCGGTCAATTAGTCAAGTTCATAACGTTTTCAATATGATAATTTGTCAACTGACGGGATGTGCTTTTGGATGCGTTACATTTTCTGTCCCGAAAATAAAATGCTATACTTTTTTTTCGAGTAATTTTAATCAACTACCCTTCAACTTTAGTATTAGCCCAAATCCACCTTCTAATTTTGATTTGTAATACAAATACCCTCCAAATTTAAATTTGTAATCAAACTACCCATTTACCTGTTATAGGGAGTTACCTATATATATTACTATTTGTGTCATCTCATTTTTATATTTTAAAAGTTATATTTTTTCTATCGCATTTTAATATACTAATTTTAAGTACCCATGTGATCACGATCAATCGATACTAATTTAAGTATTCTATAGTTGGTTTCGATAAAAAATGATTTAACTTCCAATAACTAAACTGTATCATGACCCAAGTCGCTAAAAAAAAAATTCAACTCATCAAAACTTAGACATACTCAATCGATTTAAATAATCATTTTTTGTGTATTATAGATTTGAATTTCAAAACTCATATTGCAAACATAATGAAGAAAAAATACTTTTATTTTAAACTATACACATAAGAATGTCAATAGTTTAATATATATTTTGAACTAATTATGCTATAATTTGATATTATTAATAAGTAATTTATAATTTGAAGTTTTAAATATTTTGAAATTTTGATTGATTATAAATTAATTTATATTTAATTTATATTTTGTTCTACCAAGATTTTTAATCATTAAATTTATTTTTTATCAATGATATGGAAATATATAAATTTTTAAAAATATAAAAAATGAGATGATATAAATAATAATATAAGTGAGTTACCAACTTAAACTTGGAGGATATTTCTGTTATAAATCAAAATTAGAGGATATATTTGAGCTAATGTAAAGGTTGAAGGGTAGTTGATAAAAATTACTTTTTTTTCTTACATAATAAATGTCATGTATTTTTTTTTTCTCTTGTATAAGGTAAGAAAGCAATTGATTTTAAAGTTTGCTCTTAAAAAGCAAAAAAAATATATTGATCCTAACATGATAAAAATCGTAGTCGGATATGGATTGTCGTATAAATAAAATATAAGGATGAAGACATATGGTATGAATTCATGGGCGGAGCCAAGGGCCTTGCGGTGCTTGCAAGTGCAGGCACTGGAAGTCTATATATATCTTTAAGTATCTGTAGTCCTTCTGGCAGGGCTCGAAGCCCACTTCTTTCAAATTTTTTCACTCTTTTCCAGTTGATGTTTCTTCCCACTCACTTTTACCACATTTTTTCGATTGATGTTTCTTTTACTTTTATTAGTCATTAGCTGAATCGGTTATTTCAGATTATTTTATTATTCATTACCTAAAGTCATCTATAGTAAAATAAATAATCTATATTACAAATGTATTCATTTTTTTTCTTATAAAATTCTTAAGGTAATATATGAATTTATATACTTATATATTTTTTCTGTTCAATAATTTTAGCTGAACTATTATTTTTATAATTTCTCTTTCTTCATGTAACACTATTTATAGTTTGACATTTACTTTATATCTTTTTAAATTATATTTGAACTACATTTCTTGAATTTTTTTTATCTTAACATGTTATTTCTTTAATGTAACAAATAATTAATTATGAATGATTAAATAATTTTATAAGGATTCAATGTAGGTGCTCTCTATTTAAGTAGGGAGCACCATTTTACCTACATCATCAACCGTAGGATGTTAAATCTACAGTGGATATTAAATTTTTTCTCTCTTATTTTTTTTCTCTCTCCTAAATCAAATCTCCATAGATTAAAGATCCTACGGTTAAAATCGTAGGTAGCATGGTGCTCCCTACCTAAGTAGGGAGCACCTTCCTTTTTTCCATATATCAAAATTTATTTTTTATTACATCAATTCAAATGCACTATGAAATAAGAATATATCTAATTTTTGGGATACAAATACTTAATGTATCTTCTATCTCCAAATTTCATATATTTTATTTTTCAAACAAATAATCTTACAAATTTTATATTTATTAATTCATATTTAATTTCATAATTTTTTATTATCGTCATTATATTATTTTTTCTTCACTTATCCTCTTTTCTTTGAGTTTAACTTAGATTTTGTTAATATATTTTCTCTTATTTTAAAACTCATTTAATTATAGAAATCAATGTAGGACAGAATTATATGAAATAATTAATAATTAAGGAGTGATTGTGTGGTACTTATAATTAATAGTGAACCCATTTAAAAATTTTTTGGCTCCGCCACTTGGTATTATCATCAATATATAATTAGAACTAAAATTAAACTGTAGTGCTACTTTTATGTAACGTATGTGCCTAATTTTAATTAAAAGCCAATTTCATTGGCCACTATATGAGTTAAATCTCTACAAATTTGTAACCATAAAATTATCCTAAAATCGTATTCATTAGTTGGTATAGTTAACCGTTTCAAGGTGCCAATTAAATGTTCCGAAAACTTCACGGTACATCCAAGTAACGGCCGAAAGTGAAAGTGGTCCAAAGTTTTAGTCATTAGTACCTATATGGCTTAGTTTGGCATAGGAACCCGATTCAGAACTCGGGTCGGGTTCCCATCGGTTCTAGCAAATAAGCTTAGAACCGTGCCTTGGGAACCGACGGGTCAGAACCCCGGGCAGCGCACGGGCAGCCCGGGGTTCTTACGGAGCGCTCGGTTCTGTGCATTTTCGTTTTTTTCACCGCTCACTTTTGCGTTTTTTTTCCAAAACTTGCCCCTCCCTCATAACCCACGCCTTGCCACCCTCTCTCTCTCCATTATCTCTCTCTCTGTGCCGCCCGCCCGCCCTCTATTCTCTCTCTCTCTTTATATATATATATATATATNTTTTCCAAAACTTGCCCCTCCCTCATAACCCACGCCTTGCCACCCTCTCTCTCTCCATTATCTCTCTCTCTGTGCCGCCCGCCCGCCCTCTATTCTCTCTCTCTCTTTATATATATATATATATATATCTACCTCTCTCTACCTCTCTTTATCTCTCTCCTCCATAATTTATTTTTTAAGTTGACATAAATAAGTTTTTAACTTTTTTATTTAATATAAAAAATGTTTAGTTTTTAATATTATTTTAAATATGCATAAACAATATTATACAGATGTATATATTTATATATATGCGAAATAATATTTTAACAAGAAAAGGGTAAAATGGTCATTGACTTATTAATTCATCTTCAAATTCTAATTTCATCCAAACACACGTGGAACCTCATTAATTTGGTTCCTATTTTTTGTTCCACCTTTATCCAAACGTTCATTAGAATTAATCTATCAAATTAGTGGAACTCGGAGAACCCTAGGTTTCAATGTCAAACGCTAACGGCTGCAAAAGTGAGCTAATCGTTAGGTGCAAGCCATGTTGCATACTTGCACGAATCAAAGACGTTTACACAAATCTATCTTATGAAAAAAGTCTCTTGAGAACATAATTGTATTATAATGAGGCATTTTACACAAGTTGAGATTATCATAACATCCTTGAGATCATATATTGATTCGCTCGCATGTGAGATGCATTTTCCAGAATGAGGAAAATAATTATGAGGCATGGAGATGGAGAAATGTTACCTTCTGATGTGGAGGAAGGATAGCACAATAAGTCATTGATCAATATGGCCCCGTTTGGTTTAAATCTATTGTAGATGAATTAAACTTTTTTTTAATCTATCAATTAGTCCATCTCCCTTAATTCAATGGAAATAATCTTAATCTAAGGAAGAGAAAGAATTAAATAGTCTCTATTTTTTTATTTTTTGAGCATTTAATGTTGTATGGTCCACCAAATAAGAAAAATGGGTGTTTGGCTCAAATGGTGAGAATAAGACTTTAATCCAGGTCTTATTCCCCAACCAAACGGCCCCTATATGACTAGCGGATTTTAAAGTTCAATAGGCCTATTTGGCAAGTGGTAACCTTTGGCAAAACTTCAAAAAGGGACTCGGATTAGATTTCTGTTTGCAATTATTTTTACGTGACAATTTATTTTTATTTTTACTTTTTTATTCTCTCTCCTCCTACATCTTTTTTTATTTCCTATTTAATTTATATTTTAACTTTGCTTTTAATTTAAATTATTAACATTTAATCTTAAGTGTTTAATTTTAATTCTATATCAACTCAATAACAAAGTTTTAAAATTATTTAGTATAAATATAACAAAATATTTTATATTTAGCTTTTAATTTAAATTATCATTTTAATTTTAAATGTTAAGTTTTAATTTTATACTAACTCAATATAATTCTAAAATTATTTTAGTTTAACTTTAACAAAGTGATTTATCTATTATATAATATTTATCTTTTAATTTAAATGATCAATGTTTAATTTTAAACTTAAGTTTTAATTTTATACTAACTCACTAATATAACTTCAAAATTATTGAACGTTTAATCTTTTTTTTTAAAAAAACTTCATATATTATATACTATTTATCTTTTAGTTTTAATTATTAATGTTTAATTTTGAAAGTTAAAATATTTCAATTTTAATAACTTTCATTTAACTAACGTTTATTTTTAGTTTAAGCTTAATAAAATATTTTATATATTATATAAAGATTATTAAAGATGATTTTTTATGTTTCAAATTAAATTTACTATTTTATTTATAATTAATTTATTTATCTAAATAATTATTTTTTTATTCTCGTTGAATTTATCCAAATATTAATAAAGTTTATCATTTTTAGTTTATCCGAATACGATTAGAACTAATATATGAAATCAAAATAGTCAATTAAATCAGAAAATTCAAAATTTTACTTTTTCAAACAGGGCTTAGGTGTGCATGTGGCGTAAAATTATAGTTATTAGTTATTACAGTAAAATAACTCATATCTTCACGCCCCACTTTAGAACTCTCTTTAACCGACTTCTTTATGGCTAAAATCCTTTTTTGAAAGCGTAGGTCGGGGTGGCGGATGGGGAAAGAGATCAGAACACACAAGCTGTAACGCGACGCTCCGAATCAAAGGCGTTCTCGTCCCGTCTGAAATAGAAATACATCTGATGGCTCTTTACTACGTGACACTCACTATTTGTACTCATTCCTCCCCCCTTCTTGTTATGAATTAAAGATATTTCTAATTATTCTCAGAATTAAAAGTAAATAAGGGAGCTGTCGAATAACAAAAGTGCACACTTCATTCACTAAGAATAGGCAAAGAAAATGAGTAGGTAATTAAAGAAGGGAGACGATTATTCAAAGGGTTGGTGCAATAAGATTTAATTAGTGATCCATCCAACTCGACGTGATAGTGCTGTATCAACCCTGTATGAGGAAGGAGGAAGGAGGAAGGCGACATGAATGCCGCCCAACCTCGTTTTAAATTCGGAATACTAAAATCTATCCCATTCCAAATGCAGTTTCGAACTGGATAAAAATGTTTACATTTGGAAAAAAAAGGGGGCAGTCCGAGATAGTGCCATGCGCTGACATTTCATTGGAGCCCGTCCCCACTACCATTTAAAACATCCAAAAACCATGAACAACGTCCGGGAGACTATTTACTGGCTATCGTCAATCTGTCGTCATTGCATATAGACAGACAACTTAATTATATGCATATCTTGAAAATTAAGATATGGATTTCCATCCATATAAGTACACAAGCAATCAATCTCACTGCGAAGACAGAGCAGAAGGAAAATTTACAGTGTTCATTGCAGAAAGGTCGAAATCACAAAACACAGCAGCTTGATCAAGTTTAAGGAAACATGCATGGCAACGCGAGAACAGTTAAAACATCAAACGATCATCTTGACTCTTTTTTTTTCTCCTTCTTCTGCAGCACATAAATCATTCAGAAAGCATACACAATACCTAAACCATTAATCCCATGCATTTTTTATGACCTTGGCCGTTCATAGCCATAGTTAATTGCTCAGCGCAGAGCGCCGACCGCTCTCAGCTCGTCGACGGCCACCGACGAGCACCCGAACACCATCTTGTCCAGCGGCCGGTCTGCCACGGCCGCCGGCCGTGGGAACCTCTCCCACCTGCACTGCCCACCGTTCTCCCCGTTCCTGTTGAAATTTGAATACAAATAGACTTATGTTGTGTTTATAACTTCTAGCGTTGGTAGATAAATCGATTAGTTCATAGTATAAATGTGTACCCGTATTCGCACAGGAAGAACTCCTTCGGATGCGACCGGTTGTACAAGTATCCGTACCCGCCCTCGCTCAAGAACCCGATGGACCACATCCCCCAGAAGCCGCCGCTGCCGTCCTCCACCAGCCCTGTCACCATCTCCGGCGGCATCCTGCCCATCTCCTTTGCAACCTCCAAGGTGTTTTCGTCCACCGCCCACAGCTGCACGCTCTCCGGCCTTGTCGCGCCCACCCTCTCGTCGGCACTGCCGCTGACTCCCACCAGAATCAGACATCCGTTGCCGAAGCCGATGGCCGAGACGCACACGGCGGGGGCGGGGACGTTAAGACGGCTCACCGGCCCCCACAGCTTCGCCGCCGGGTCGAACCAGCTCAGTATGTGCTGCCGCGGGTCAAGCAAGTAAATCCGCCGATCCGTCGTGGCCACCGAGAATGCGGTCGTCCACCGGTACGCCTCCGGCACGGGCTCGCCGTCCTGCCACCCGTCGGCGGCCTCGGCCCACACCTCGACGGCGTTCGCGTCGTCCTCCAGCTCGCTGGCGCCGCCGACCACGACGACGTGCTGCCCCACCACGGCGACGATCGGCTCCGTCCGCCAGTGCCGCGGCGGCGCCAGCTCCCTCCACGTGGCGCCGAAGGGGTCGGTGGCCAGCGTGAGCTGGGCGTGGGAGAGCGCGCAGAAGCGGACGCCGCTGCGCTGAGAATAAGTCGAGAAGCGCGTCTCATGAGAGTTGTGCGCGTCCGTGAGCGAGCGCCACGTGCGGGAGAGGGGATCGTAGGCGAGGGTGCTGACGACAGAGCGGTGGCGGCCGGCGGCGGACTGGAAATGGAGGATGAGCAGCGGCGGGAGGCGCGGGGAGCGGCGGAGGACGGATACCGCGGCCGCGCGCCACGCCCTGGAGACGCGGGAGACGGGGAGGAGGTCGAGTGAGGCGACGCGGGACAGGACCGCGTCGAGGACGTCGCCATGCAGAGGGGCTTCAGCTCTCATTTCCGCCTCGTAGAGTTCCCTCGTCTGCGCTTAATTTGCTGCTTAGAAACGACCAGCGCTGATGGCTTTATATAACCAAATTTTTGGAGTCGTCGAATGGCTCAACCTCAACCGCCTCAACGTAAGCACTATGTCCATGACAACGACAAGAAGCATTGGTATAATAATATCTGACGCTTATATGACCATGTTAATGCATATGTTATTATTATATTATTCATTCAATAGTCGATCTACTCCACGCATAAACTTTAATCTTTTTAATTATTTTATAATACTCTCTTTTAGTCTTTTTGCCATAAATATATAAAAGGTCATTGGTATATTGTTACTTTCAATGAGACGCCACTCATTAGTTTCTAGAAAAAAGAAAAGAAAAATAAGGAATTACAGTATCATTTCACTCCCAAACTAAATTTAATTAGCTAAGATAATTGGCGGATTTAAATATTAAATTGAACAAAAATCGAAAGTTGATTATTTTGAATTTGATTTTCAGAAAAAATAATTTGGTTAGAATTTAAATCTTAAATTAAAAAAACGTTAGTACTTTTGTGTTTTATAATATTACAATTTTATCTTTATCCTTGACTTAATTCGATCTCAATGAAGCCAACTTTAATTGTCAAACATAAAAAAAAAAGATCAGCATTCGCCCAAAGAGGGAAGAAATGGAAATTGTAACTACTTTACCTAAACAATTTCAAGTTTTATTTGTTATGGATAGTCATCGACAGTTGCACCTGCTAGATTCCAAAGTTGAGGTCAATCCAATATTTGATTCAATTATTAGAAACAAGGAAGCAACATCACGAAAATTCGCTCCTAAATAAAAATTGTCTAGGGATGTCTTCCGAGGGAGTGCTTTGGGTTGTCCTAAATACTGCCAGCAGTGGCAAACTTATCCTGAGTTAATTATCTTGAATTACTAAAATATTGGAATAAAATCAACTCCATCCTAACAATGGCATTTTAAATATTTGAGTGAATATAATCTTCTTTTACAAATTCGGCTGACCTGACTAGTTATCCTAGGAGTATGATGAAAACATATTTGTCTAGGTCAAATTGGATTATTTCTAAAATAACAATGCAAGTAATCAATTCTCAAATGTTAAAGATATATAGCTAGTGACAACCTTTCTTTTTTTATTTTTTACACTTGATAATGAAAAAAATAACATTCTCAAATGTTAAAGTGGGGATGTGTGTATGCAATTGACATGGACTACTTTTATTTCTCGTTATTTAGGACAGGTGATTTTTTTGGGTAGTGAGGTGATGTAATTGTGATGTTGATATCTTTTGGTCGTCCCATATACTTGGAAAATGTTAACGCCATTGTGCTTCATAGACGGACACCAAGTTGTATATATGTGTCAGGAATGTGCACCAATTAGGGTTCATGATCAGATAATGTGGTATGCAAAGCTTTGCCGTAATTAGATTTGGAATGGTGATCGCATGGAGTTTTTTTTTTTTTCGGTCACGATCTGAGACCCATCGGTAATCCAGGGTTATTAGCACCTGACTAATCCGATGTTCGGACGGGTAGCGGCGAAAGTAAATCCTGACCAAAGTGGTGACTCTGGGATTCGAACTCGGGGCTACTAGCTCCCTCGTCCCTCAACCCAGGACACAGACCCGCGCAATTATATGTGCCAACCAACTTTGATTAGTGATCGCATGGAGTTGTCAACGGCCAATCGAAGACCCATCGTTCCAGTAGCACGTCCAATTAACCCATCCAATTTGCAATATATCATGTCAACATCTGATCACCTACTCCGGTTGTGCATATATTCATGCTGCCACAGACTTAGCTATCATATTAGACTTTAGTGGAGAAAACGAATGGCAACCAGACATACGTGAAGGACATTAATTTCAGTTCTAAATCCTTATTAGATATTTGACGATGTCAATTAGATCTAGATCCAGAATGACGCTTTCCAAGTACCAAAAAAAATCAAAATCAAAATCAGATTGTGTTCTCTTGTTTCTTTCCACATGAAATGAAATATACTCTTTCATACTACCATTTCTATCTTCTTAATTTCTTGTTGCTAAGTATTTCCAAAGCGGTCAAATGAATATTAAACTCTTGTGCGGGCATGTGAATGTTCGATAGAAAGTGTTTCCCTTTTTCACACGATCCACTGATAATTCGAAGTTATTAACATTCGATTAATTCGACATGTGAACTACTAATATACGATTAATTTGATATTTGAGTGCGCATAATAATAATAAACTTTGACCAATTTGATGTCTTCAGACTACTAACTTCATTGTCTCTTAATTTAGGGCACAAAATTATTAATTGTACGTGTCGACAAATTTTTCTATTTCCAAAAAATAAGACAAGAAAATTTTTTTAATTCAAAACATTGTTTTTTTAATATATATTTTTTTGCATAAGCTTTATTATAACCATACCAAATGTTATATTATTATTATTATTAAGTAACGTCTAAATATAACTAGAGTTGGCGGCAGTTTCGACCCATCAACAGAAGCTTTTGGAAATTTAAATCCGGTTGTTAAAAAAAAATATAATAATTAGTCTTCACATGCAAAAGTTACCTATTGATGTTTACTTAACCGTCCCCCAAACCTTAGACATTTGGTGTCGTTTACGAAAAATGTAAACCGCTACTTGAGGTGAAAATTTCTTGTCGTCATGAATTATTATCATTTTGCTCCATCGTCATTTGGTACCAACAGATTGTATTTAAAATCGTTAAGTAACTTATCGCGTGTAAATAATGGATAAGGAAAATATATATTATACTTTTACTTTACATAATTTAGTCATCATGTAAATTTTTTATCTTTGACCACAATTGTCATAATCACAATTCTTATTTAAGTTCTTAATTAGAGATCATGCCATCGCTTATTTTTAATGCAACTATTTTTATCATTATGCATTAAGTATATATTGATCGTCATATGGCTTTATGTTATTTTTAACCTTGTCTTTTACTGATATTTTTTACGTCACTTGAATGCCAATCTCTTTTCCATTTTCAATTTAGGTGATATTTATAAAAGGAATAACTCAACAATGAGGTTCTTTATTCGTCAAACAGTTCAAAAAATTATAATGAAATTATTATGGGATTATTATCCAGTCAATCTCTTGAAATTTAAAAAATCGATTTTGAAATTTGAAAAAAAAAGTAAGGATTAATAATTCATTGTAACATTTAGAATAGCTTAAACAAGTTATTAATTCCTCTCTGAATGTATTTAGGAAAGAAGTAAACTGGCAAAAAAATCTTATTGACTTGCATTCAAGCGCATATATTTCTTCTTATTTTATATTTTACAATGAATAATTGAACTACTTAAATTATATATATTTTTAAATATAAGTAGCTACCCTTCAATCAAACACCCTGTTAATTTTCTATTCTCGAATTTACATGAATAACTAAACTACTTAAATTATTATTCTATTAATATGAGTAGCTGCCCTTCAACCAAACGCGCGCCCTCTTAATATTTTGAAATAATGAGAACTAGAATATTAGTTACTTCATCATGTAAGTTCCGTATAAATTATTTTGAGAAAAGCATGTTAAATGTCACAAAATGTTAGCTACGCAAGTTGAACTCCTCAAGAAAAAAAAAGCAAGTTTGAACTATTTCGACGTAGAGATCTGGTTCAACAGTGAAGACATAAAAATAATGTCTTATCATAATCATGGCTTGTTGCGTGATTCGTGAGTCGACCAAGAGTATCGTCCTTTTTCAATTCCTTCTTTTCCAATAAAAACCATCATTGTATATTGACTTGTCCATAGCTTAATAATCCTTAGTTATTTGTTTCAATGGGATTTTGGATGATAAGTTTTTTCGATAGAGATTACTAGTTACACCCTCAAAAAACAATGAACGGTATGGACATGATAATGACATTCATTATTTTTTAAAATTATTTCATTTTGGTCATTCAGAAGCATGGATTAATTCAACTGTTATGTCTAGCATATTTTTTTAATTCAATGATATTTATCAATAATATATTTATTTATTATTTTGCACGTAAACCACTTTTCTTTGTTGACATATGTTATTATTTACTGTGCACTCTCGTTTAATCTTATTTTTTCTTTTGATTAATTGGAACATTTAAATGTCATATTTTTTTAACATCGGCATTTTCATTTCGAAGTTGAGTTTCCTCTCATCGAAATCGAACACATCTACTGATTTACCCATGCAACTGAATGATGATTGGTTCAACAGTTAGATTTATGGCTAGTTCAGGGCATTAATTTGCGGGTGGATCTAATCAACCCTAGTTAGTTTCTTTAGCATTAATTTGCCGGTTTCTTTATGGCTAGTTAAATTAACAATATTGTCCAGCTCACAATTTGCTGGTTCTCGATCTCTTATAGCAAAGACCATCTGGATTAAGATAACTACGTAAAGCCGAGTTATCCACTGCACAAAAGTACAAGTTGTCGTCTCTAAACCATGATTTGTTATGTTTAAGAAAAGCATGTCAAATGGGAGCACTAATATATAATTAGTATAATTAACTTGGTGCAACTGTTTCTAAAGCTGCATACCATGTTAGATTGTTCTGTACTAATTGAGTTTAGATCTACCTTGGATAATGTTGATTATAAAACGACCTGCATGCTTGCATGCATCTTCTTGCCAGATCCATCGCATGCAAGAGATTTTTTTCCTTCATCATCTCAGTTCCAATAGCTAAATTTTAAACATGAGATGATATAATTATACAGTTACTTTTTGCAGGTCAACAATCTTGTGGAACCTACCTCATGACAATACTTTTATTTTTAAGCTTAATCATGCCAAGTTAAAAACAGTTCAAATAAGAAAATTAATAATTATCAAGTTAAAACTTACATTCTCGATAATTTTGTACGTGAATATTCTTAAATCAACACAAATGTATAGCATACGTAAAATGGAAGCTACTCATTTAGTCAACTCTTTGGATGATTGAGATAAAAAAATAATTTTGCACAACTTGTAACAAACCCATAAAAAATGTAGGATCCTTCTTTGAGCCACCGCCGCACCGCCACACCACCACCTTTCGATCAAGGAACACTAATAAATTGTATATTATTTTGAAACTCTTAACTATAAGAAGCCATCAACAATAATTCGAAAATCTTTCGTATAACTCATGAGTATAACTCTTTTTAATTCTTCAGATAGGTGATTTGAAACATAAATAAGAAAATTATAATTTCGATATGATATTTAATTTTTAAAGTTTTTATTTAAAATAGAAACACACACATATATATTAGGTTTTAAAGTCATAGATCAATGACATCAAATGTTTATATTATTAGATACATGTTACTTATCCAAATTTTTAATCTCGCTTTAGAATATATTTTAATAGGTTATACTCGTCTAAAAATTATATATAATATAAGCATGTGTAGATCTCGAAGTCTGTTTTCAAAAAAAAAAACTCATTTCATCTTAATTCAAGATCTATAGAGAACATATATATGAGCAAAATACTAGACCTCTATCATGTTGTCTCGAGATATAGCGTGCCTGAATTGTAAAATATATTATAAATTATGAAATAAAATTTATAAAATAGATATATCTTTGAGTGATCCTATATTAAAATTTGAAACAGCTTGAAAAGAATAACTCTATAAAGAGTTATAAATATTTTAAGATTCAATTGATATAACTCTTGATATGAAATTGATAGACAATATTATATGATTCTTGAATAAATTATAAGGAGATAAAATGTAAAAAAATTACATGAGAATCCTCTAGAAGTCTATTTTGTTTGAATGAAAATTAAAATTAGGAAAAAATGGAGGTGCTCCCTACTTAAGTAGGGAGCACCGTGTTAGTTTTAATCGTAGGATCCTTAATCTATGGTGACTTGATTTAGAAGAGAGAAAAAAGTAGGAGAGAGAAAATTTAATATCCACCCTAGATTTAACATCCTATAGTTGATAATGTAGGTAGCATAGTGCTCCCTATTTAACTAGGGAGCACCTACATTGAACTTTTAAAATTATTTTAAATGAATACTTATGGGTCAAATTATGATTTCATATCATCAAAATTCGTTCATGGCTCAAAAATGAATATCTTATTTGCGGTTGTTTCAAATAAGTTGTATTTGATGTTGTCACTATTATTAAGAGGTCATACGTAAATTTTCATGATGTGGCATGTTCATAATTATGATTAATCATATTATTTATCTTTTAATTTTTAAGAACAATTATGTAAATAAACTATTACATATTTTCGGTGATCATTCCAAATCCAACCAAATGTTATAATCTATACAATATCTACACAATTTTTCACGTGGCACATATAATTTTATATCCTATTGAACTCTTGACATTATATGATTTAATCATGACCTTACAATATGATTCATCTTCGATATAAATGCTCAAGGATTTTATTTGATTTTATCTCTAAAACATGATTATTGATTCCATATTATTATTCAACTTTTTCTATGATCCTTTGATGTATTATCCTGATTAAAAATTATGAAATAAATATGATGATATAATAACATAAGATCTTTCATGAAATCGATCACTACTAATTTATATTAAGATGATACCTATATCATAAGGCTTTTTATGAATCATTATAATTCATATAATGATAATGTTCATATTATAAGATTTTATATAAATTCTGATTATTATTGATTCATAATACGATGTTTATACTATATGATTGATCTTATGGTGTATTATACATTATATGCAAGATAAATAACACAAGATAAGATATCGACATTATGGGTTGATTGTCGGGAATAATATAAAGTTATATTTATGATGATGATGTTAGGGACTAATAGTATAATTATCATCAAACTATTTAATTTTTCTTGTATGAATCAATCAGTTTTTATGCAATAAAAAAATTCTTGTGCATTTTTCTTGTGAAAGGGCACAGTCGTAATTTGTGCATCATTCACTAGAATTCTCTTAAGTTATTTATAATTCGTTCTGTGACATAATTTTAGGTATATTATAAATGATAATTGGGAGAGGACTGAAGTTGAATGCTATTTAACATTAACAACAAAAAACTACTTTGCATAACACCGAACAAGAACATGAGTTTAACAAACAGCTTACAACTTCTAGAGTGGAGACAACTTTATTAGTTTAGATCAATACACGCGAGAGATTAAACATATCAACAAACAGAAAAAAATAATTATTGAGGCACATCTTAATTACTCTT
Source organism: Pontederia paniculata (assembly GCA_001647135.1). Taxonomy (NCBI): domain Eukaryota; kingdom Viridiplantae; phylum Streptophyta; class Magnoliopsida; order Commelinales; family Pontederiaceae; genus Pontederia; species Pontederia paniculata. The sequence goes on from LTAE01000570.1 coordinate 57,907, forward strand.
TTTTTCTTAATTTTATTTATTACTTTTTTTTATAGTAATGTTGGAATAGTTGGATCCTGGGACATCTTTATATGCTAATTAATTACGTAACCCGACCGCCCTCAAGTCGTCGGCGCTTACAGCCGAGCACCCGAAGGCCACCTTGTCCAGCGGCCGTTCATCCATGGTCGCCGGCCGCTCAAACCTCTCCCATCTGCACTGACCACTATTCGCCCGGCATCCGAACTCGCACAGGAAGAACTCCTTCGGATTCGACGGGTTGTACAAGTAGCCGAAGCCGCCCCCGGTCAAGAACCCGACGGAACTCAGCGCCCAGAACCCGCCGCTCCCGTCCTCCTCCAGACCCCTCACCATCTCCGCCGGCATCCTTCCCATCTCCTCCACCACTTCCATGGTGTCCTCGTCCACCGACCACAGACGCAGCCTCTCCGCTCGTATCGCGCCCACTCGCTCGTCGGTGCGTCCGCTGACGGCTACGAGGATCAGACGGCCGCTGGCGAACCCGATGGCTGACGCAAATACGGCGGGGCCGGGAATGTCGAGCCGGCGCGCTGGCGCCCATTGCTTCCCCGCCGGGTCGAACCAGCTCAGGATGTGCTGCTTCGGGTTGAGCACGTACATCCGCCTCTCCGACGTGGCCACCGAGAAAGTCGTCGTCCACCGGAACGCGTCCGGCATCGGTTCTCCGGCGTGCCATCCCCCAGCAGCTTCGGCCCACACCTCGACGGCGCCCACGTCCTCTTCGAACTCGCTGAAGCCTCCGGCCAACACGACGTACGGCCCGAGGACGGCCACGGTCGGCTGCGTCCGCAAGTACTGCGGCGGCTCCAGCTCCGTCCACGTGGCGCCGAAGGGGTCGGCGGCGAGGGAGAGCTTGTCGTGGGAGAGTGTGCAGAAGCGGACGCCGTTCCCATGGGAGTAAATTGAGATGGGTGCCGCGGTCGTGACGCCGTGTCCGACGGAGATGAGGCGCCACACGCGGGATAGAGGGTCGTAGGCGAGTGTATTGACCGCCGAGCGTTGCCGGTGGCGGTGGCGACTTCCGTTGCTCTGGAAGTGAAGGACGAGCCAGGGCGGGAGGTGTGAGGATCGGCGGACGGTGGAAACGGCGGCCGCGCGCCAGGCTCGGGAGACGCGGGATGCCGGCAGTAGGTCGAGGCTGGAGACGCGGGAGACCACCGCGTCGAGGACGTCGCCATGAAGGGGTGCTTCTTGTCCTCCTTCCATGTCTCAACACCTTTGGCAACACTTGTGCTTTTGCAGTAGTGTCAAAACCTTTGAGGCTTTGAGCACTAAATAACTACGTTAACTGCGATAACGATATTAAACTGGCGAGGTTAATTTATAGATGAGCCGATGATGTAATTAAGCATTGTGCCGTATATATAATGGTACTTATTGACTCAATGCAACTTGAGATTAAAGAAAAAAAGAAGCTTAATTGAGATAAGAATGGCAAGATTCGAGTCAACTATTCGACCTTCTGAGTTTTGATAACTTAATACTCCATGATTAGTAGGTTCACGTTGGTCAATAGTTGAGTAGATTGGATCAGTATTCATGTTACTAGATCTGATCAGTCTCGCAGCAAGTGATTTCGTTTCTAAGATTTCTTATAGGCACGAGTATTTATCTCTCTAAATTCGTAATGTTATAAACCGTTCGAACTTGGACCGATTTTTAGCAATGCCGGGTGTATTGAGTTTGGTCCTTTTAATGGCGTTTTCTAAATTCGAATTTGAGATCTCTTAAATTAGAATTTAGTTCACTTGTCAATTAAAAATATAACACGAAAAAGTAATATTACTTAAAATAATTATCTTTCAAAGATACTTTTACCATCTTCATAAAGAACAAAAAAATTAACAAAAAAGTTAAGATGTGACATCATATTTCTTATTATTAAAACAAATAATATTTCAGAAATAAAAAAAATCCACATATCTATTATAAAAGGATGTCTCATCTGCATCCTTTTTCTAACAACGTATTGTTTTAATTTTATTTATCTCTTTATATATATATATAGTAAATTAGGGGGTTAAAATTCATTGGCTCTAAGACATGAACTGAGAAGCGTAAAAAACGGATTAAAATAAATGTAAAATAATGCAAATATGTGGTCAAGATTGGAAGATGATGAGAGATAGTGGGGCCAGTGAGCCTTTTTTCTACCTTATACAGAATCGGGTTGAGTCCACATCGCTTCAGGGTCCAAAAGCTTGAAGCAGAATCAAATTGCCCAAAGGGGCTCTGGAAAAAGAATCAAATTGTCATCTTGGAGAATTCGCATTGCGCAACTAAAAAAGAACAGCTTTTTTGTAGATACGATCGTCCACAATGATTGGTAAGTCTCTGAGAAGCTTCATCTTGTTTAATGTACAAATTTGTGAGGATTGAACCCAAACCTACCCCCCCTAAAGAACTCTCCTTCGGTGTCCATTTACATGGAGGATTCCCAAGAGATGTTTAACCAAAATGGCAGGCATATAAAGAGATGTTCAAGTTGTCCAAGATTCCACTCTACCGCGATGTTCAAGTTGTTTGAACTCTCAATTCTTGCGCCCTTGGTTTATCCAGGGACTGCGATTTCAGATTCTTTTTATTTGTTTGCAGAATTTACTCCAGTTTCCACCCGATAATGTAATGCCTCCCAATGTACTGAAAAGTACCTTCTCCATGAGGGTATGTATTATTGTTGCAACAGTGTGTGTTATAACACATGGACCTCCAATGTGTCACAGAAAGTCTTGTAGTATTACTGTTGCATTGTCTTGTTTAATCGTACTCCAAGAGATTTCTATGGTTCTCCTCAGATTTTTTTTTGGGTCAAGGGTAGAACCCACGCAGTGTCCAGGGCTACTAGTACTCGATTAATCTAGTGTTCGAACGGGTGCGACAAAAGTAAATCATGATCAAATAGGTGACTTCAATGATCGATCCCGGACTACTAGCTCCAGTCACCGAGTACAGACCCACTAACCGTCTATGCCAACCAACTTAGTTTCCTGAGATTATTTGATTGAACTATTTGGAACTAACTCTATAAGAGATTTTAGCTCCTCTTTTATGCACCCATATGTCCATAGCAATAGGATGTAGTTATATATGCTTAGAGTGCTTAGTTTCTATTATGTTCTAAATTTAGTTATGTGATTATCTGTAAGATTGTTGCATCTTTATAAATACTTGGACTTAACACGAATCTGATAAATTCGATTCATCAAAGAACTTCTTTTTTCGCGCTATCAGATCTTATCCTGGCATTTTTACTTTTATCATTTCTTCTATCATCCATTGATCGAAGATGACAAAATCTTCTTCAAAAGGTTTCTCCATGTCAACGGATTCTCACGACAAGCTTCTGATCTCATGTCAATTAAATGGCAACAACTACTTGACATGGTCTGGAGCCATGAAGAATGCTCTTCGTGTGAAGGATAAAATGATTTTACTTGATGAGTCTATCAGGCAACCTTCTACTAGAGATGCAGATTTTGAACAATGGGCAATATGCATCTCCATGATAATAGCCTGGATCTTTAACACGCTAGATAAGGAGATACAATTTAGCGTCACTTTTGCCGAGGATGCTAGGGTCTTATGGGATGATCTCAAGGAGAGGTGCTTCCAAGGTAATGAAACAAGATGTCAAGTCAATGGTCGAGTATCACTGTAAGTTCAGATGTCTCTAGAATGAGTTGGATAATATTTGACATTTTCACATGTCAATCATGCAATATCACAACCAAATATTTGGCACAAAGGGAAAGGGAAAAAGCTCATGAAGTTTTAATGCATCTAAATTTCGAGATTTTTTGAATTGTTAGATCTAATTTTTGAGTTCTGTTCCACTTCCTTCACTTAGCAAAATTATTCTATTATCATTTATGAAGAGCAGCAATGCGAGGTTGCCTACATCCAAGGAGCAATTTCTATCCCCACTGCATTTCTTGGTAAAACTGCTGGTGACAAAAGTTTTCTGGTGCAAGGACTCGTAGAAGACCTCACTGTGATTATTGTGGCCGTGATGGACATGTTAGAGCCACTTGCTTCTAGTTAAATGGATTTCCACTCAACTGGAAGGCATTCAAGAAGAATAAAACTAAGAAGCAAAGATCTAACCAGACTGCCAATTCACCTACACTTAATCCTCCAAAGTCACCATCTATCCCTGTGAATGCTGCTCAAAGTGCACGAGAAAACAGTCAGTTTTCAGGTTTATCCTTCTTAATTTTAAAGGCTCTGAGAATCATTGGCACAGATGAAACTTCCACCGAACCTCTTTATGGTAATACTCTAGTTTCTTTACCCTCTTATGTTGATTGGATTCTTTGATACAAGGGCTTCGATGCACATGAACAGTCACATGATCAGTTTCTTCAACTGAATACAGCCACAAAAATTCAGCCAGTATGGATCCCAAATGATGATTTTATCCCTGTGACTCAAACTGGAATCATCAATCTTGAGGGTGTTGTTCTGAAAAATGTTTTGCTAATGCCAAAACTTACTTACGATTGATTTCAATTGCTAAACTATGGGCTCATATATACCAAATAATTTCATTATTTGTTATTTAATATTGACTTCATGAAGGTATTATTGTTGTATCAGCATGTTAAATCTTAGACTTCCAATGTGTGACAGGAAGTCTTATAGTATTAATGTTGCATTAGTATTGTATTTGGACTCATTCCAGGGACAAAGAACTTTGATGGTCTATGAAACTGTGCTAGACACCATACATATGGATCAATGAAGTATTCATTTATATATTTTGAGTTAAATTTGTTGTTATTGTATATTGATCACACAGACACGCACAAGAATTATTCTCAGTAAACTAATATATTAAATGCGTTGCTGGTCATTTACTGTTTGCAATTTTTCTGGAAGGACTGAATACTCATGCTATGATACATGATAATTAATTTTTTGCTTCAATGAAGTGTGCTTCTTTTCAAAGATTCAACATTTATATGTTGTTTCACTTGTAACAATCTAAACCTCCCTAATCTACCGATCATTTACTGTTACTAATTGAGCTTCAGTTACAGGCATGTATTGCGATACACACTGAAATTAGCACCTATGGTGTATTGTGTAAGGACTGTAATCGAAGGAAAATGAAAACAGAAGACATTTCAACTCTATAGCTTTTGGATTAATGATGTTCAATAAATACTTAGGCCATTTGCTTTACGGAATCTGTAAGTGTAATTTGGAAACCAAGGTTCATGAACAGGTCTTAGATAAGAGTAACAACACTGTCCTTATCGTCAAATGGGTGTTAAACATTTTTAAGGGTGACAAATCATATCATGCTGATACAATTTGGATATGTTAAGACTTTATTGGCTGCTATTTTTCATCTTGCATAAATCTGTTCCTTGATGAAGCTTGAGCAGCAATTCTTTTTCTTTTCATTTTGTTGTACAAATCTCATTCGGGAACTTGCTAGTTAGATTGTGGAGCAATTTACGTTTTTGTCCTTAATGAAAAAAATTAACCTTCATAATTGGTAAGTGATGCAGAACAAATCTTGATATCATTTTTAGCTGATTTCCTGTGTTGAACAGTTTATATTCTTATCATATAATTTTATTCTGCCATTTTCCAATTAACTTGTTTCAATGGTGCATCTGTGCAGGTAGCAGCCAGGTCAGAATTATCGCTGATAATCCTTTTGCCCTGATATTTGTATTAGAAGATGTTTGCTTCAGACCAAGTTCTTATTTGTCACCTGAAATTATCTAGTGAATGATTAATCAGTACTGCTATTCTTATTGAAAAAAATAGAACTTCTGCTAATACTCCTGTTTTCGCTTTTGTTTACCATCAATTTGGGTATCTGAATTTTTTTTAATTTCCTGTTACTGGTTTTAAACATTTGAACAACCTTTTATAGTCTCTTTTTTTACTGATTTGCTACTTAAATTTAAGTTGGTCAGATTATCTGGCATTTGGCAATCACTACAAGGTACCAGCTTACGTTCTGGCAAGGAACACCCCAAGTGGTCATTGCAGGTTGGCAACGTTAGGTATACTTGTGTAGACTAGGCAGTGTGAGTAAAATATTGATTTCATAGAAAAAGTTGCTAGACAACATTTATATTATTGCTTCATAAATTCAGGTCCTGTCTGCAATTATTCTATGCCAGATGCTGAACAATTCACTTTTCGAGGTATTATCTGGAAATTTAGCCGTTTTGTAAGCTGCCAAAGGGATTGCCTTCTGTCTTAACATTATGGGTGGGGGTGGGATTGTTCAGTTGTCTGAGCTTGTGTATTCAGAGCTGTTACAACTAACCAGTAGAATTGCAGAGGTCTTCTATTGAACACATTATGATGAAAGTGTGCATCATTACAATGTTTCTTTTTTGCTGGATGCCAGCAGAACTATGTATGGCAAGCTCTATTAAGGGACCAAGACGAGAATCAGCTGAACTGTGTAACTTTGGCTTCCTTTCAGTTATAGCAAGTTGACAGAACCAGTTATACAGATTGCTTATTGTGGATGGTGTGTGTATGTGGAGATAGGTTCTGGAAATGCTATGCAACTTCCTCTGTTCAGTATCATGTTTAACGAATATTTCAGATTGAGAACAACAAAGGATCACTTCCAAGAATCTTGCAACTGAACAGTTTCAGTTGACTCCATTTAATTGTTGTTTTGAACTAATGATAGAAGTTCCAGTTGCAATTAGTATAAGTAGCTAATAGTCCACTGTTCATAAAACAATTCATTCTTTATTATAATTTGCTCCTCATTTGTTTACTGGCTGTTAAATCCAATAAGATCTTCCAATGAAATAATTCTCTATACATTGTGCTCAACAGAGTAAAATGAATTAGATACCAAAAGAGGAAGAAGAGAACAGTTGCAGCTCGTCGAAGATAAGAGTTGAGCTTTGCGTGGGCGACAGAAGAAACGTGGACTCAAAGGAAGGAGAAGGAGAATAAGAAGAAGAATACGACAAGTCGTCGACGTAGTAAGCGTCCTGCATGCCGTCTGCGTGCGCCCACGTCTCGCGGCCGCCAAAGACGCCGTCCGGCACGAGCGGCGCTCGGCAGAGCGGGCACGTCTGCTGGTCGTGCTCCAGCCACTGGTCGAGGCACGCCCGGTGGAACACGTGCCTGCAGTTGCTCAGCCGCCGCACCTCCTCCGCGGCCTCGAGCTCGTGCAGGCACACCGCACAGCTGCCGCCAACGCGTCGCCCGTGCTCCTCCGCCATCAGCTCCTCGTACCGCAGAGCCGGCAGTGCCTCCTGTATCATCGTCGCCGGCACCGACCGAACTTGGTGGAACTGGTAGCGGTGCTGCTGGCGGTCTTGCTGTTGCTGGCCGTGGCCCTGGATCTCAGGGCAGATCATGTCGGAGTCGAGGAGGTCGCCGAGGCCGATGGCGCGGAAGACCCAGAATAAGAGCCGCTGCACGTAGCTGAGAAGGACGAGCACGCGCAGAAGCATCCCTGGGAAGACGAACTCCGAGTAGCCAACTGGGAACCCCATTAGCATTAACAACACGAAACCAAGGAGATGTCACAGTACTGAAACAGAGGCAAAGAAGACTCCTCTCCTCTATGCTTCCCCTTCTCTACAGAATGAGAGATTTGACCACCTTTCTGGGGATATCATTACATATATAAGAATAGGAACAAGAATAAGAAGGTGGGGAGGAAGCAGCGGTGCACTGCACGGAGAGCCACCAATTACTTGTAGACTTGTAGTTGGTGTTTGTACGTAGAGAAGGGTGGTTAATTAGAAGATTTTTTTATTATTCGGAGAGGTCTATCGTGTGCAGGGTCATTAGCACTTGACTAATTCGAACTCGAGAACGATGATAAAAATTATTATTTCTTTGATCAATTTGATGATTCCAAAGTTCGAATTCGAGGGCTATTAACTTTTTTATCCCTCAACTTGAGATATATCCTTGTTATTACATGTGTCAATCAAATTTGATTGTGATTAATAAAAAGTTGCCGAGTGGTTGTTGCAAAGGAGTTTTTCTTTCATTTTGATAATTTTTTACTTTGACTAAAATAAAAAAAAATAATAAAATAAATTTGAGGTTATTGAAAGACTTAATTAATCTTAAAATATAATTTATACTAATTAATCGTGTCAAATAATTTATTTTAGTGTTTATTTATTTGGTTGATTAAAAGATGACAAAAAGGATTGATGAAAGAAGGTAGCAGAATTTGTAACACTCTTCATTTTACAGTTGAATAGTTCACTGCGAAGGTAGTTCACATATTAAATTATAACTAACTTTTTTTTTCTTTTGACAATTTACAGATTCGATTTTGTAATATTTGTTATATTTCTTAGCATATCCGGTTTGATTAATTTGGCCTTGACAATGATATATCCCATGCTATGAATACAACTATTCAAGAGTGATAATGAACCTTTAATTAATGAGTTCTAGAGAACCACCGACTGACATGTAAGACCAATTTTCGTTGGGACTTTCTGCTGCACTTTCATTAGTTATAATGTTCGAAAAGTTACTAGCACTAATTTAATTCTAGATATAGACAATTAAGAGGATATTGCTTTCCAAATTACATTTTGAATATTCTCAATTCCAACCAACTAATGTTAGCCATTTAGTAAAATTTAATAATATATAAAAAGAACAGACGGTAAAGTAATATTTTTGATATCAGAAAGGGTGATATTTTATATTAGATTTTGAGTGTGTAATGATTGTTCATTCTTTAGCATAAATATTACTATAAAATTTTAGGAGGGGGCGGCCTTCACAGTGTATTTTGTATAGAGGGAAATGGAAGCTAATAGAAGAAAGAGTAATAAAGTTTAAAGTAATTTGAGATTTATTTTTTATTTTTTTATTTAAAAAATGGTATTTAAACAACATTATTTTTTACTTTTTATTGTATTATATTTTTTTCTTAATTCAAATACACCCTTGGCTAAGCGTAAAGGCCATGGATCAATGTTTTGTTGGTGGTAAAGAAATGATTAAATATTTTTTAAGTTATCATTTAATATTATTGACATCTAACTAATTCAATGAAAAGTATAAATTATTATATATTTATCTTTCTTTTACTGATATTTTTTTATCACAAACAATCAAGGATTCGCCAATGTAACAACTATTCTAGTATTCAAAGGGGACAAAATATACATACTAATAAATTCAAAGATCAAACATGAACTACTAAGAATCAGAGCGGTTAATCATATAAAGTAATCAAATTTGGTCAGTCAATAGATCCAATGATATCATTCTCAATTAGTTTATCAACTGAGTCAATCCCTCGAGTAAAACGCCACTACAAAATGAACTAACGTGATTCTTTCTTCTCTGTGCTTCTTGTGCTTCTTATGTTCCCCTTCCTTGCAAGAGAACGAAGACATGCCGTGAAGGTGCGAAACTCTTAGCTCGAGTGGTCATGTTTGAAGATGGCAACTCACGGCCTTGAATTAATTCAAGAAAGTAAACAAATCCTTGACCGGAAAGTAACAAAAGCAATTGTGTGCCTACAATTAATTATACCATACTAAGTATGCATATAATTGATGTCTTGTGGTAACTAAATGCTTAGTAAGATGATTTAGGTTGTCAAGCATCATGATGTGTAAGTGTCCAACCTAACTGCCTAAATTTGGCAAAGAATGTTGATGCAACGAATCAAGTGTAATGTACAAGGAAAAGGTGAAATGATGTAACTTATTCTTTTTTTCTTCCTTCTCTTGGTAGGATAATGATGTGAATAGAGATGTAGCCCATGTCGTGGTGAAGCTGTGTCATGCCGGCTCAATGAAAATTGGACACAATACGGTACAATTCAAAGCCTCATAGCTTATTTTGAATTTTTATTTTTATTTTGTACTTGACCTCCTAAATCCATATACTATATATATATATATATATATAATTGTATATACTATATAGTTTTATACTTATATATTAATGGGATTATATTAGTAAAGTAGTATTATTATATTACAAGTATATAGTATATTATAGTTGTATAATATTATAACACTTATATTATATATTAAATTGTTAAAGCATTAACTGTAAAAAAATAAAAAAATTGAAAATTGAAAAAAGAATAGCGGCGTGGCAAAAAACATGTCGGGTCATTGAAGAGAAATTTTCGATATGACAAGACACTATAGTATCATAATATATGCACAAGCATGATCAAATTCGAATTGATTAATATAAATACATATGAAAATTTATTTTTATTGTAATCTTTTTATAATGTACAGGCTACTTAGTTAATTTATCCGTAGGCCACAATCCATATGATTCCTTTTGGGGTAAAAATAAAAATGATTCTAATTTACAAAAAGAAAATAAATACTTTTAGCATTTTTTTAAATATGAGAAATAAAAGGTCTCTATTTTTCAAGTAAAGAAGTAATAATATTATATTATATTATATTACATATATATATATATATATATATATATTCTTAATATAATGCTCAAGGCTCAAGCCTTCTTTGTTTCAAATATGTCGTTGTGGTGGGATTAATAGTTATAAGCAGTAAATGGTCGACTACATGATGAGAATGACATTGGCCATCCTACATATGCATTGAAGTGACACATGGACTCAAAACTTTAAAATGGAAGTGTGTAGCTCTTGTCTTGGGCAAGAAATCCGACGAAATTGGAAAGGTTCTGTTTCTTGCGGTTGCGTGTTCCATGAGGATCACACCTTCAACGGTGGCTTTATACGATGAGTGCATGCACTTTACCTTATAAACGAGCGTTGTCATAGTGGATATAGGGTGCGTTTGGTGGTGCTATGAAACTATTACTTTGATAAAAGCTGAATTTATTTTTTTTTTATATGTGTGTTTGGTGAAAATTTCTGTAGCTGCTTTTTTTTTAAATTGGCTGCAGTGGACAGCTATTTTTGTGCTTTTTTGCACAATTAAGAAACCTTCCTTTTTTTCCACAGCATTAAGCAATTATCTTTTTATACAGCTTGCTTTGATAAAAAGCTTTATCAAACACAGCTATAATTATTCACCGTCTGTATTGCCCATTTTTTCATTTTCACGAGTTTTTAGTTTCTACATTTAATTTCCAATTTTTTGTGTGATTTGATTCTTTATGTTTAACCGTGTTTCTTTTCATATTAAATATGCCGAACGTGTGTTAATACCATAAAAATGCATGTATCTCTTGTCTAATTATTATTATTTTTTTTAAAGAAAAATATAGTTATCTATTCATTAACCCGCCAAAATAGTCTTCATAAAGAATGCTTTGGAGCCCTTGAGGAGATTGCTCCCAAAAGGAATTGTGCGAAGATCCTCGCCTGATATTCGCCAAAAAGTCGGCAGCCCGATTCGCTTCGTGGAATATATGAGTAACATTAACATATTCGAAAGATTGCATAAAGTGTAAATAGTCCCTAAATAAGATGTTAAGCTTCCAAGGGTAAGGGTCTTTCTTCCTTAGTAGTTCAACCATCATATCATGAGTCGCATTCAATGGTTATTCGTGCAATTCCCCTCTGTTGACAAACCCGTAGTCCATGCCATAACCCCCACACTTCAATTTCCAGGATAGAGCATCACATTTTCTATATTGAGCCTGCAAACATGAAAGAACCCCCGTTAGAACAGACAATGAAGCTTGCTTCCCCCGCCTCCTCTGGACCTATGTAATCTATTTATGTTTAGTTTAAAACTTCCGGGAGGCGGAGCCTCCCACCTAATCATTTATAGTGTCATTGGTGGGGGTCCCTCATATCGTATGGTATTAGCGTGCTCAGCAGAATTCACCAAGGCCCTCTCCAAAGTAACAGGAATTGATACTGGTTTAGAGTTAAAACGAACATCATTTCTCAAAGCCCAAATATTCTAGAAACAATATGCCAGGACGGAGAGCAAATTGAGGCGTGAGGAAGAGTCAAGGTGATTTCCCTCTTTAATCCATTCACCTTGTGCCTAGGAATCAAAAGTAAGAGAAGTTAAATTGCAACTTGTGTTGCAATAATCGCAAGAACCGAGAGGTAATTGTGCAGTGGAAGAATAGGTGCACAATTGTTTCCTACTGGATACCGGAGAGGGCATGAAGTATTGATTGATGGTAAGAATCTAACAATAAGATCTTTTATTGGCAATTTGCCATGCGAAAATTTTCAGAGCAAGTTTACAACTTTTGGGCAAGCAGGAATGTTCCGAAGAGTTCTCCAACCTGCCCAGTTCCTACTACTTTCATAGAGATCCAGCATATTCTGACTAATAGTTCTGTAAATTAATTTAGCATATAGTTCCCCATGTGTATTGTCAGTCGAAATCCATTTATTGTCATAGGGAACCAAAGGCAGGTGAATAGAAAGATCAGCAAGTGAGGAACCAAACATAGTATAGAGCAAGTGGATGTTCCAATTATTGTTTATGATCAGCATAGAGACTATGTGATTAAGTAAGGGAACCTCCATGTTGATGTATGTGGAAACCAAACTAAGTGGTAAATTAAACACCCATGTGTCTTGCATCAAGTTAGTTGTTGTACCATTGTTAACATGTTTCCTCATGTCTAGTTTAATATTCATGGCCTTCATCTCCTCTCTATTTGCTCTACTATTTTTACCTTTTAATTTAATATTTAACTTTAACTTATAATTTTAATTATCAAATTTTAACTTTATACTAACTCAATAATAATTATAAAACTATTACACCTCACTTTTTTGTTTTTCTCTTAAGTTATTTATTGCAAATTTGTAAAATAAATTATTATTTTATTATGTTAATTATATCAGTAAAAATATATTTACAATTTAAAATTTAATTATTTTTATTAAAAATATATGTATTTTGTCAGTTTGCATATTTTATTCAAGCTCTCGTTGAAATTTAATAATAAAAAATAATTAAAAGTAATATGTCAATTTGATTATTTTAAAAGAACTCGAAGAATTTCTAACACAATCATAAGTTTACAAATTTTGATCATCAAATCCCTTCCACCAAATTTTATTTACATTGCTTCAAACTTCATGTTTTTATTAGTAATGAAATCGTCATATATTTTATTTCCTATATATAACATATTTTAAATAATAAAAATATATTTTAATACATGGTGCAAGTACTACTTAAAAAAATTAGATAAAAATTTACTAGGAATAGTATAGATTATTCTAGAACTGTTCTAAATTCATTTTGTACTTATTTTCGAGCTTTCTTTTCTTTGGCGGAATATAATTTTATTCTTGATTTATTTTTCAACCAGAGAGTACTAATTAATCATAAAATTGCAATCGGGACTTGGTAATACAATGATTCAATGTAGGGGACCAAGTACGGTTGAAAGAAAGAAAAAATGATAAAAAATAATTGATATCAACTGACTAATAAAAATGTTATTTTATATTATATGTCACAGGGTCTTTTGTTTGGACACGAGGCGAAAGTTTTTGGACACATTGAGATTGCAGAGCGATGTCGTGCAGAGAGTCTTGAGCAACGACGTTTGAGCAGATTGTAACACTTTAACATCGTGGCCCATGCGTGCATTGATGATTTGCAATGCAATGCTCAGGTGAGCAGGCATGGCTAGGAACGACGCCCATGCGTGCGGAGGTGTTCGGCTGGAACAGGGATGACGTGCAGGACTGGTGCTGGGCAGTTGCAGCGGCGGTTAGGGGATTTTTAGGAATTAATTGTAAGTCAAAGAAGGGTCTTTGACAGCCATTGGGCAATTGTAAAGGGTAGTTACATGTATGGCTGGTTTCTATAACTACCTTGTAGGCTTATATATATGTGCAATGCCAAGGCATTGAGGGGGGTGTGTGTTGTTGTAGGCAGCAACCAAAGTAGGAGTTGAGGGAGCAGCCATAGAGTGAGCAGAAGACTCCAGGATTTTGTATTACTGTCAGAGAATGTTCTAAGACTGGTTTATGTCTTAGATGTGTTGTAACTATGTTATTGCAATGAAATTACTTCCTTTCCCCATCTCTTGGTGTTAAATTCCGCATTGTCATATGAGGAACGTTTCTTGGGCAAGGCATTGACGCTTGGGATAGAACATTGATGTTCTGGACAGGTTTTGTAGGTTGACTTAGTTTCTTGGTGTAAAGGACTAAGGCCGCACGCACTTAGAAAAAGATAAGGGCGTGACATTTGGTATCAGAGCCCAGAATTTCTTCATGGCCGAATCAGGAGATGATGTCGGGTTGAGGCATGGTCGGAAGGGGAAAAAGAAGGGAGTATCCGAGTCATGGACAACGGAGAACGCTGCGTCCATGGATGAGGCGTTGCAGGGAATGGCGCAACAAGATTTGCTGGAATGCCTAGTTGCAATGGAGGAACACTTGGAAAGTTATGATGACTTGTCCAAATGCGTGGAATCTCTGGAGGAGAACAATAATACATTGTGTGCGACCAACGAAATGTTGACTCGCATGGAGGCACAACACCGGGAGAGGATTCAACTGCTGGAGGCAGAAATCCTAGTGCTAAAGGCACATGGTGGTGTGGGCAGCGTTGCTCAAAATATGAGAATGCCAAAGAAGTTTGTCGGCCCGAAACCGACAAATTATGGAGGGGCACGAGTTGCCAAGGTATTTGATGAGTTCATGTGGAGACTTGAAACTGGATTCAAGGACATGAACGTCGGAGATGATGC
>LTAE01000571.1:0-43557 GCA_001647135.1 Pontederia paniculata
TATCTTTGATCGATCGTTCATGCTTCTGCTCTCCATTTCATATATCCTCTCTCTGATGTTGGTCGACCGCTTCATATACATAGGACGCCTACTGCACACATGTAGTTCTTCTGATATAATTACGTGTGCACTGGTCGTCCACTCCTTCAGCTTAGGTCGACCGCTACTCTGAACTTGTGTATATCCTGTTTTAGAAATCAGCTCAATAAGTTCATTAGTACAGGCTGAGTTCACTTTATAAATTTGTGATCATTCAAAACATTCTCGGAATCCTAGATTCAACACAAGTCTCAATTTGGTTCCCGGATTTGCGGGTTGCTCCCAGACGTAAGCGGCAGCGATTACCAGGGGAGGTGTCGATTGGGCGATTCCGGCTCGATCAGGTGACTCGGATGATCTGGACGGCACCGAAGCAACAGAAAGGGGCGAAGGAAGAGGTCAGAGAGAGCGGAAGCATAGGGAGTTATCGCGCGCGCCGAAAATGAATTTTTCGTGTTCGTCGGAGCTCTGATACCATTGTGGGACGGAGAGAGGAATGTCGTTCGACGACTGGGGGCTCCCGGGATGCGTCGCATACCTGCACCCGTCCGCCCCCTTCAGCGGTCGTTCACTCGCGTCCGTGTCCGACGCTTCTGGCACCCTTCAGGCGCGTCTCTTCGTCGACGGTCGCAACTGGGTGACCACGGCGGTCACACTACAACATTCTCGTTTGCATCTCCATTTTTTGTTCCATTATGGACTTTTTTTCCTTCTCACTCATGAGTTCGCCCTCTCATTCTTGGAGTTGAGACTACCTTCTTTACCAACGTCACCAATTCACCATCATAACTCCCACGAGCTCTCCATCTTATATTTTTTAAACAAGAAATGCACATTTATTAGAATTTAACATAATTAAATCTTTATAGTTCTATGATAATTTTTAAAATATTTTTTGTTGCGAGGGGCAACTATTAATTAAAGTTCTTATGTCACATAGGCTTATGTCGGTGAGGCTATTATGCAACTTATGCAGTGTAGCTAATAAATTTTATTTGCTTGGATCTCTTTCTTATTTTTTTGAAAAGAAGTATCAAGACTCATGGATCTAAAGAAAAGGTGTGTTGTTCATTGCACATGTATCACGTAAGGAAAAAGCAAAAGGCAGTTAATTCTTATCCATAATGCTCGAGCTTTCGGCCTAAAGCCCAAAAGCCCAACATAAAGCCATCTCATCGGGCCCACCATCCAGCTCAACCCACTTGTATTTTTTTTTCACTTTTAACTCCACATAATTCATTTAATTATGAAAGCAAAATAAAAAACTTTAAATAATAGGACGCAAGTAACAAAGTATTAAGCATTAATGGGCCTTAAAAGTGCATATCCAACAAAGTCAAAAGTTTGAATACTCAATTTATACATATTTACTAATGTGGACTTATGAATAAAGACCATATTAATATACTTATATATAAATACTAGTACAAATAGATTATGTTGTAATATGAAGTGTTGTACATATATTTACCTATATATGTGTACACAAGTACTTTTGTTTTATATCCCATTCATCATAAACGTAAGAAGGAAAATATGAAGAATATGCAGATAATGTCAGACTATAAATTATAAAATTAGATTAAATTAATAAATTTTAAAATTAATTTTGGATCATTGATTTTTTATTTTTAATTCGAAACTCATAATCGTTGCATATAAACTTATTATTTTTTTTAGCATTAATGTGAAGACTGAAGAGTGAAGACTTCAATCAAATGATATAAAAAATATTTGGTACTTTTAGATATTCTTCTCGTCATTCCAATGATTCCACAATATTCCACTTATGACGTCGTCGTACCAACTCCCCATTAACAAGATATATAACATTCCGTGATCACAGGGTGGTAATAGAATCTAACGAGACCCTAATAAAGACTTCAAAGTTGAAACTTGATCGCTATTTCATTTGGCGGTTTGGCCAAAAACATGTCCTGCCTCCAAAGTCTAATAATAGAATTTGTTAAGCAATCATATCCGATTTTGATGATCTAACTATTTCCTCGTCTTTTTATGCTGTTTCTTCTGGTGATTGACAACTTAGACACCATGACATAACAATTTAGGTCCCCGATTTTATATCGTTCCTGAATTCTTTTTTTATATAGGTAGATAAAAATATAATATATTTAATTGTCGAACTTTTTTTTTTCTTCCCTTTGGTCAATAAAATATAGACGTCAACAAAAAAATAAAAACGGATATATACAATAAAAGTATGTTAAATATTTGCTAAATAGTATAAATACTAAATAAAATATCTAAAAAATGGAAAATAAATAAAAACAAAGATGACGTCTCACTAATAGATAAGTGGTAGTCATTGTGTCTCTTCTGACAAACGAAATCATGAATTGAGGAACAAATTATGCTCCTCTTTGTTTTTTCGGAACTAATTAATGGAATGGTAAAAGAATGAGATGATGAAGTATAAGATGAAATGGTGAAGTGTGATATATTATTATTAAATTCATGTTTAAATAAAATTTTATGATGATAAATAAACTAAATTAAATCATATTATGTTTGAAAATTTTAAATAAAAATATGCATACCCTTTATTATATATTATTTATGATCCTTAATAAATATCATATTATAATATATTTATTTAATTTATTATTACTTATATCTTTTTATACTTCTTTATTTTATCTTTAGTATTTTTTTTCATAATGTATTTTGTTTCTCATTCATAATATTTTATCTTTTTATTTTCTTAAAAATAATGATAAAAAAGATCAAAGATGAGAGAAATATAAAAGGAGTGAAAAAAATTAATATTATCACTACACGAATAAAACATCATTTAAACGATAATATTTTAAGATGCTAACATAAAAACGACTATAAAAAGAATTGTTTATTTCAAATTGAATAAAAATAATTAATTTGAAAAGAAAATTATGATGATATTTAATAGATTTAAAATAATATGATAAAAAATTAGCCCGAAAAAATATTTATAAATAATAGAAATTAAATAAATATAGTTATTAAATAATTATAAATAAGATAAAAAAGTTAAACCAACCAATTAACTTAAGTCAAATGTTTCTTCATATCAATTGAAATAATATTAAGAAGAATATTTTTTTGAATGAATTATGACCTAATTTTAGAAAATTATTTAAAAATATAATTTTATCTAAAAAATTTCATCTCTTCTTATTTCATCAAAATATTTAAAGTTTGAAGGTATCAATCATTCTTCTAAACATCTTATGGCCCTTATAATTTTTTTTATTTAAACATAATTTAACTTACTTCACACCCTCGTCTTCCATCTAATTCTTCCTAATACCACAATCCAAAAGACCTTAAGTAAGTTATAATTTATCAAATAAATTAATTTTTTTATTTTATTAATATTATTTTAATTGTAAACTATTAACCTATTATTTATTCTTTTAAATTATACCTCTTTTGTTATTATAATTTGACATTTTCTCAATTTATTTATTTTTTGACCCATATCTTTCCAAGAGGAAAGAGGAGTTCCTCGATCATATATTCAATCAAGATTGTGTGTGAAAGTAGGAAAAAAGTTTAACTATTAACGGATGATACAAGTAAGTAGGAGATAATTTTTCTAATTACTTGTTAACGAAATATTATGATTATTCACAGAAAAAGAGCAAAATTGATAATTACGGAAGAAGGACATATAAATAGATTTATGAACACAATATAGTTTTTAGTACCCGTTCCAACTTTTAATGTTCAACAATATTAACGTATGATCAATTTAGACTATAAATAGTATGATAATATTTTTCTAATTAAATTAGTAATTTTAAAAATTAAATGAAAACTCCTAACTTCATAATATTTTTGTACACAACCATGATAACTCATTATGCCAATCGTAAACTTGAACTCATAAGTTTTACTAATAAGTATTAATTTAAAGAAAAAAAATTAAAATGCTCTATTTAAATAGAGACCATTATATATTTTCTCAATCGTTATTAAATTGATGATAAATATTAATTTTTTTATTTTTTTTATATTTATTATAAATTTAAGATTTTACGATTAAAGAAATACGTAATATGCTGACCTGAGATGTCTTTCATGGCAGAAGACAACGTTTCTATCCCGGTAGTAACATCAGTTAGGTTTAAGCCTTCTGACCAGGGTTGCGGTTGGACTCACGGTCTGCATGCGAAAGAGCAATTAGATATTGCCGGGGGTTCATGTGATGAGGGCGGAGTCTCTTAAAGGAGTGCAGTGCGATTGTAACCGTTTCCACCGAACTCGCCCCAAACTGCATCTTAAATTTCCACCTCCCTTTCACATCATCTTTAATTTTCCATCTTAAGGCCCTGTTTGGATTATTAGATTTTTTTTCAGAGTTTTGATAAATACGTTGTAAGTTACTTTTCAAAAAGTGACTTACGATGTAAATTTTTTAATATAAAAAATATTTAAATATGTGTTTGGGTGTTGTACAAAACGATAATCAAGAAATAAAAACTTTTGACGGTCAACAGAAAAAATAAAGAGCATCGAGCGGACATGAAGTGAAAGAAAAAAAAATTAAGAAAAAACGGAGGGTAAAGTAGTTAATATTTTTACTACATAAAAGAATTAATACGTAGTATTTTTAATAGTTATTTATATTACCCAAACATCAATTCGAAAAAAAAAATTAACAAAGTAAAATAAAACATCGTTTTGAATAATTACTTAGATTTTACTGAGGATCTAAACAAGGGCTAAATCTTAAATTCTCATTGATATGCTTCTTTTTTCCCTCTATAATTTTCGACTAAGCGACATTTTAAATCTTTTTAAATGCAAACTATTTTTATGAAAACTTTACTAATTATAATTATGCATACGATAATTAATATTGATTGACATAAATGGGCAAAAGATTTTGTATCTCGAGATTGAAAGATGAGAAAGTTAATTATCCTGAGTTCGAGTCTCCGAAATTATTAATTTAGCTATGAGTTATTTTCATCATCATTCATCTGAACATTAAATTAATCAAGTATTAATAGAGTTATCATTGAAAAAAAATCACATGTGTGATTCAAAGAGATACAAATTAATTAAAATAAAATATAAAAAATTAGAATAATAACTATTTTTATTGAAAGAATGAATATAAGACATCTTGAGTAACTAATTCTTTTACTATAACAATAAAAGAGCAATTGATTTAATCATCCATGTCGAGCTGTTTTGAAATTAAAAAAATATAAGATGTAATTTCAAAATTATATATCGATTTTTCAAACTGAATTAGTGATAGTAATCTCGAGTTAAAATCTAACTCGAAAAATAACCAAACGTATTCCCTTTCAATGTTGAATAATCGAAGAGTTCAGAATAAAGAAGTTTGAAACTATAATCTCATATTTTTAGAGATTGATATAGATTAAGAAATCACTCGAGAGTTCTTTTGGTATCCACCATTGAATTACCAAAAATGCTGATTTTGGAAACTTTTTAACATTTATTTTTTACGCCATTTTAATCAAATATCATGCCATTAAATTCAGTCAAGTAGTAGATATTTCTCATTTACCTTTCTTCTTCAATTAGTAAGTCCCAGAGATCCCTTTCTTTTCTTAGCCAAATCCTGGTCAATGCTGAAGGCATTGGAAATCTCCTAATATGTGACATGAACTTAGATATTTTTTTTTAATTTATCGTATCCCATTTTTATTTTCAATCTTTATTGACGCCAAGACTTTGATTTCTTTTTGTTCTTCACGTCTTTTTTGTTTTTATTATTATTTTCGAGATAATAATTTTTTTCAAAAATTAAGTATCATATCATCAATTATTAATTGAATAATATGAAAAATAAGAGTACATATCACTTTATACTATATTCTATCAGTCTGATCATTATTTTTAAGTTAATAATACAATTAATATAATTAAAATAAAAATAATAATTAAATTTAATTATAATTTAAAATTAATGATCAATATTTTGCACGAGGATGTTATGCATTTCATTTTAACTCTAATAAAATGGTCCTCCTAGAGCTATTAATAATATATAATATAATTGTCCTCCTAGAGCTACTAAAAATATATGGTATAGGATTTAAACAAATTCTACATATTTAATTCTAAAAAGTTTATAAATAAATATCAAACTCAAAATTTATTTATTTTTTATGAATAAAATTTCGTCGATTTGAAGGATTACTAATTAATTGAGTATTAGAATGGGTGCGATAAAAATAAATATTAAAATAAATATTGATCAAAATAATTTATTTAAAAAATAAATTTGAAATTATTAACTTTATTTCTTTTAAAATATAATTTCGTTAATCAAATATACTAATCAATCTTTTTTAACTCAAACAAAATCTACTTTATTTACTTAAATCAGAACGAGCTGCTGCATTTTTATTTCAAGTCCACTTTGTGGACAAATCTTACGTCTTTTTTTGACTCTCTCTCTCTCTCCTCTCTCTCTCTCTCTCTCTCTCTCTCTCTCTCTCTCTCTCTCTCTGCAACGAAACCATAGTGTTACTTATCAATACAACAAGCGTGGCATGGAGAACAAATAGAAGCCTTATGCAAACAAGCGAGCAGAGGAAGCTAAAGAAGCCGCCGCCGCCGTCGTCGCCGTCGACATCATCTCGCTTCCTTCCCAATTTTGTCTCCGCAAGATCTCCTTCACCTCCTTCCAAAGTCTCCTCTTTTGCTTCCATGTGACCCGATTGAATGCGTTCGATCCACTTTTTGCGCGAATTCTGCAGCGTTGTGGCCGGTTCCATCTGAATTGATGCTGACGAATTCGATGGAGGAGAAGAAGCTCGACTTGGACGCGCCGCTTCTCTCCGTCCGGCGGTTCTCCGGCGGGTCCGCCGGCTCGACCGATTCCGAATCCGGAGATGCCGATCGGGATAAGGCGCCGCCTGCGCCGGCGCCGCGTCGGTCGTCGCTCCCTTTCTACAAGACGGACCTGAAGTCCGGCCCGGTGCGGAACCCCGGGGTCATCCCCTTCGTGTGGGAGCAGAAGCCCGGCCAGCCCAAGAATGGCTCAGCGGCTGGCAGCTCCGGCGGCGAGGTGCCCGTGGCCGCTCCCAAGCCGCCTCCCGGCAGGATTGTTAAGGACAAGAGGTCGAGCGGAGAGCAATCCGCCTCGGCTCTACCGCCGACGAGGGTAGGGAGCAGCGTCCGCACGCGGAAAGCTGTCACCTTCGCCCCCGACGCCGTCGCGGCGAAGCCTCCCCCGCCCACCAATGGCAGCCCCAAAAAAGCGACTTTGGAGAAAGATAAGGAGCAGCAACGGCAGCAGCAGCCAATTCGGAAGGGCGAGGAAGAAGACGAGGACGACGACGCCTTCTCCGATGCCCTCGACACTTTGTCGCGAGCTGAGTCCTTCTTCATGAACTGCAGTGTCAGCGGCATCAGCGGCATCCCGGAATCTGCAGAGGCTTCGACCGGCTTTTCGACGGATCCTCAGGCGCGGGAGTTCATGATGGGGAGATTCCTTCCAGCTGCCAAGGC
Source organism: Pontederia paniculata (assembly GCA_001647135.1). Classification (NCBI taxonomy): domain Eukaryota; kingdom Viridiplantae; phylum Streptophyta; class Magnoliopsida; order Commelinales; family Pontederiaceae; genus Pontederia; species Pontederia paniculata. The sequence goes on from LTAE01000571.1 coordinate 7,537, forward strand.
GATGGCTTCTGACTCACCACAGTATACGTTCAGGAGAGCGCCGGCGCCCTCGCACGAGAGGGCAATGGCTAATAGTGAGCACAGGAGACATCCTGTTTCATTTCAAAACAAGCCTTATGACGTTTCAAGGTATGTTCAGCAACAGCAGCAGATAGCGCGCGACGTGAATAGCCTTGGGATCGATGATGATGACGACGACGGCGACGAAGAAGAAGAAGACTACGATGATGGTGGACGACTACCATCAAAAGGCTGCGGCTTTCTTCCAAATTTCTGCTTAAAGAGCTCCCTTTTCCTTCTAAATCCAGTTCCAGGGATCAAGGTCCGGGGGCACCTACCAGCGCCTCCTAGGAGGAAGATAAGAAGTTTTCCAGCGACGAGCTTGCACGGTGGCTCAACCGGGCGCCCTGAGAACGAGGTGAATCTACATTAAAAATCCTTTTGTTCTCTGAGTTCTGAGATTGCTTTTCTTTTTTATCTTTTAGATGGTGTTAAATCTGTTGATCACTGAGGGTTGTTGTTTTATTGCTTAGCACTCTTGGGAAGCTGTTTACAGACACAAATTGGGACAAGGACATTACCAGCATGAAGTGGAGGATGATATGAATAAACTAACCAGTGAGTCGAATCAGCTCACTTACTGGAGTGACTCCCCAACAGCAGATGGTTCTTCCCCCTTTCGTCCTTCTACTGGCGGAGGTATATCGCCTTTTAGAGAAGCTTCGCAATCGCCATTCCATGAAGGAAAGGGTTTTCTTGGTGTTCCAAGTAGAGAAAGCAAGAGTAGCAAGACTGATGGCTCCGACACTTGCGAGAAAGACAGTGAAAACTACTGGGAAGTAACAACCCATAACAACAGCCAACTAGATTCAGGATCCATTAGTCTTGAATTGGAGAAAAAAATTCATGCAGATTCTGTAGACTTACATGACCCCGACTCGAGCTCCTTCAGTACTGTTACCGAAGCAAGGAGGATGACAAGTTCTTATGAGAAGGATTCTAAAGTTGGAATTGGAACTCGGAGAATTGAAGAAAGTTCTATGATAGAAGCATGTCAAGCAGATGGGTTGCAGCCTAAAATCTCCACTTTTGTTGCATCAGTTCACTCAGAAACTGCAAAGCATATAGAAAAAGATGGTGATAGAATCCTAAGGCAAAATGAAATTGACAAAACAAAACTTCATTTTGATTCAGGGGATGTAAGGAAGAACACCATTGGTCCCTTTCAGCCTATTCTTCCTCCACCATTGCCTAAATCACCATCTGAATCCTGGCTTTTTCGCACTCTGCCTTCTGTGTCACCAAATAACCCTGTTCCACAGTCACTGCTAGGTATTAGATGGCAGAGGAAACAAGCTTCACAGATACCTTCTGCTGATATGAAGCAATTCCAAGATGCTAAGCCATCCAAATCACAACATCGCCAAATAAGATTTGCAGAGGTATTTCCTTGACTTTATTGCTACACAGTATAAGCAATGATATATTTCCTATTATAATTGTAAACCAAGCTCTATGTCCTTATAGGTACTGACAAAGCCTAAATCACTTAAGTCTGAAATTTGAGGAAGTGAATGATTCTAGTGTCACCTGATTATACATAAAAACATACAGTCTCATATAGTGGAAAGGTAAGCAACTATTTTATTTTTCCTTTGTCTCCTTAATGGTATGTCATCTTGTTTTGACTTGAGAAATGACAGGTAGACCGGCTGGATCGTTGGTTCTTGTTGATATGCCCAAGTGATGCATCAATTTGTGTCTCAGAATTTGTATGTAACTCAAACTGTAGCCACCAACATTTGTTTTTTTGTTTTGTAAAATCATGAATAATTGTTTCCGGGCCTCATATATTTTTTTCTATATACATTAAAGAAGTGTAAAATGTTTAGATATACATACTATTATGGTGGACTGAACATCCAAAACTATAATACATGCTTTTCTTAAAGGAACTGTAACACATCTTCTTATTGTTCATGAACTTGTGCCTTGCCATCTATTATTTTGTGGTCCTCTCTTCATGTGCTGCGTTATGTGCATATGTTTCTAGTTGATCTGTATTTCTTCTAGGTGATGACATATTTAAATCCGTTTAATATCTCAGTGCAAAGGTTGTTTTCAGCAATTTATTTTCTCTTCACATCACATCTCCCTAATTGGAAACGTGAAATATATCAAATATCAGGTGATTCAACCTAAAAATAGTCTTTCTTTACCACCTTTATAATCATATGTAATCCCTATCTTTTCACATAACAGTTATTGGATTGAAGCTGTAACATATTAACGAGAACACGTAATGAATATGAATTATTTGTATAAACTAAAATATGAAATCCACTCTAATATTCCGAATAATAATGTTTGATCATGCTTTATCAGATAATCCTTTTATTTGAGTCTCATATCATTATTTTCTTCATAATTTTTTTGAGAAGCATTTTCTTCATAATTATGTTTGTTTTTTCTCTCTCTTGGAATTTATCATATGCTCCTTTTGTTCAAATGAGTTGGCTACCCCAACTCAAAAAAACTATGTTTAGACATGTACTGCTACTTCATCTCATTTAACAATACATTATTTGTGCGCGTCAGTTTCTTGCCTAGTTCCTCTGTTCAATAGTCGTCATGCTATCTTACAGTTAACATCAGGAATTCGACCCTGTTCTTTGTGTTCAACATCTTTTTCTGGCCAAACTGAAAACATCTTATATGTGAATAATGAGATAATAAAAGTATGCCTTTGTGGTGATGATTGCCACGTCGAAAGGTGGTCATTATATTTTCATCTGGTAATTGTGGTTACACAGTCAGGTATCCTCCTCTCTTTGCATGCAAATTTTGCTGTCACTGTTAGTAGCTGGACATAATACATTTCCTGTTGAAGGATTCAGAAAATTTGAAATTATACCCCAACTCGGAAATATCTGTAGTATTGTCTTTGCTTCATTCGACTTCTCCTTGCTGTTTATAATTTTCATTAAGGATTCTAGTTGGTCTGCAATGTTAGAGACAACTACATTCTGATTTTGTGTTGGTGCGAATGATATCATGGTAACTATGTCTAGGCCTGTATAAAGTTTCTTTTCAACAGATCTAGACTGTTAGTATCTGACTAGTTCAGAATCTTGAACTCAAGACTAGTAGCTCTCTCGACCCTTAATTGGCCGCCAACTCCGGTTGGTTAGGACTGTCTAAGTTGATATGTATAGGTTCAATCTAATTGCGAGGGCCGACAGGACTGTCTAAGTTGATGGGTGCGTTTGGGAGAGCTTTTCTCAATGCTTTTTCAGAAAGTATGACTTGCTTTTTATTGTGAGAGTGTTTGGTGATTTTTTTTTTGAGTGCTTTGGTTCACAGTTTCAGTAGAAGGCAGCTATTTTTGTTGCTTTCTTGTAAAGCAATGCTACTCTCCTGTGACTGAAAGGTCTGTGATTCAAAGTATTTATGCTTTTTTTGACAAATCTTAGGATCTCCCAAACGCAGCCGATATGTATAGGTTCAATCTATTGCGAGGGCCGATCTGCTTCCTACTCCTGTCATGGCCAGTAAATTTGCCGTGGGACAAAGCATTGAATCACTGTTCCGAAAGATACCTTTCTTAGAAGATGAATCAATCCAACTCCTGTCATTTCCCTTTAATTAAGTGGACGGTGGTTCAATTTTTCTCATTTTCTTCTCCTTGTTTTCAGTTTTTGTTTCTGGCCACCAAGATCTTTTGCTCATCTTATTTCTGTGTTTTTTAGAAACTTTTTGGTATTATATTGTTTCTATTTGTATTGTTTTTTAACATCTGAATCTGCCAATCTGGACATCGAACCCTTGAGCGGAAAATTACAACTACATTTTATATTTCCTTTGTAGGATTTTTTTTTTCGGGGATCCACCGGTAATCCAGGGCTATTAGCACCCGACTAATCCGGTGTTCGGACGCGAGCGGCAAAGGCAAATTCTGATCAAAGTGACGACTTCGAGGCTCGAACTCGAGGCTATTAACTTCTTTATCCCTCAACCCGGGACACAAACCCGCTATCATCTATGTCAACCACTCTTGATTTCCTTTGTAGGATTTTAAGTTCAAAGTTTACATCGATATTTACTCCTCTCGTCGTCTCAACAGTGATGGTGACTTGTGGCAACGTTAACTGTGGCCCACTTTGGGAGCTCAAAATATCTGTGTGACGTGCACAAAGTTTTGATCAATGTTATGATAAAATATCTGTGTTATGCTCAAAATATCAGCCTCCTCATGGACAATCCGTGATATGGCAAATCTAACGGTAACTTCATGGATCAGCCTCTTCTTGAGCAATTTGGCACACCTGATTAGTAGGGATGTGTTTCGAATTGAGGGATCAGGAGCTAGTAATCTCGATTTGAGTCTCGAAGTCGTCAATTTGATTAGAGGAATATCATTTCTGTTCTTCGTCTTCGCTCTGAATTAGTCATGTGCTAATAATCTCGGATATCGAAGATCCCGCGGGGTACCTAAAAAGAAACCTCTTCATGAGCAATCCGTGATATGTAGTTCACTTGTGCTTTCCGTACTATATAATCGTCAATTCGATCTACTTCGACGCACTCGATAAAAGTAGAATAAACTTTAAAAGTGACATGCATTCTACATTATTAAGAATGTGAAAAATCTTAATAAAAAATAGTTCATTATTTAACTAATAGAATTTTGGATATATGATGATAAGCAACTTTTCACTTAGGCATGTATTTTTTTTTTAGATTTTCACTCCATATAATTAGATGTGCGGCTCATAATAATATAAATTAATCGAATGTAATTTAGAATAATATAGTGGCAACCGAAAAAAGCTAGTCCTGTTATTTTTATGGAGATTCCTCATAATAACGTGTTTAACAAGAACTAACTACTTAAATGTGGATCTTGTTCATCATACTATGAATTTTCATATATTATAGATCAAACTTAAAAAAACATTGAGTATATACTAAACAAAACGAACAAAGATGTCATACTCGTCACATGAAGTTTCGAGTGGTGGTTAACCTCTGATCATCACGATTAATAATAGTGATATATTAATAATAAAGGAAAAAATAATGATGGTTGTATAAGTTTGATCTTTATCATATATTATTTTTGGTATCTACATTACTCTGCTATTAGCAGCCGATCAAATTGACAATTTTAAAAATACTTGTGATTATTAGCTTATGTCAATTTTAAAATATGATTTGTTAATCAATTGTGAATTAAATTTGATGCGAGTCATTAGTGGATATGTTTCCATGTATAGTATTTGTGGCAAGTCAAATGTCCTGTTAACGGAATCAATTATTTTCCATAATAAATCCAGGTCGATCTCATATGCTTCTCGTGGATCCAAGTGCCAACCTCCTCCTGCTCAATGGCGCCACGGACACGACATGGTAATGTACGCAATCAAAACCAATCGAGAAAGTTTTGACCATGCTACGCTACGCTACGTGGTATCATCCGCAGATCCACCACATGCTCTCTTTTCTATTCTACTCTGTGAAAATAACTAATCCTAAAAATGGATTTTTGTCAGGCGAAAACATATAATTTTAATTGTAACGTTTCTAAAATTATACTGCAAAATTATAACTTTTGAAACGCTACGAATTTATTTTATTTAATTTTACTTTGATCAATAAATTAACTCATCATTTAAAATCAATAATTTAAATTAAAATATCTTTTTCTAATAAAAAAGACTAAAAAATTATTACATCAGTTCCAATAGAAAACTAAAGACATCAATTCTACAAGATTCAATCATGACCTTATTTATGTGTAAAGTAGATCATCACGAGTTGCATCATCATTATTGTCATCAACACCTATTAAACATCTATATTACTTACATAATTGAATTCGTAAAGGAGAACTCGTGACTTATGACACTCAGTATGTATAAATCATAAATAAGATACTCAATATGTAAAAGAAATATTATTAGACAATAGACGTTAACAATTTTCAATATATCAATAGGACTATTTTTCACATTTGACTTGTAGCTTTACATTTCGATATTAATATTCAATGAATGGCAGGAGTATCAATTAACACATTCTTTAGTGATGCTCATATATTTCTTTCAATATACTCAAGATATCATTAATTTAACATTATCTATTAATCTTGTCTTAGATGAAACAATTATTAACAATCAATGTGAGTCTTATTAATGCAAAGAAGTTTCATATTGTCCTCAGTACTAATATGGCTAGTTAGGACATAGGGTCTCTCTCTGACCCAATTCTCCATAACAATACAATAGTTTTCGAAGGAACACAATAATTACTTGGAGGAGGAACACGATAACAATAATTCCCTAAAGAACGCAATTCAATAACAATAGCCTGTGGGTTATCCTCTTCAGGCATAAATTCAATCGCAATCATTAATAGATTTTATCCTATCATAATTTAGCTAAGTTAGTGTTTAGAGACATCTAAACTTACATCGTTCATCGAATCATTTGCAATCAATAAGTACAATTAAACCAATAAAACATTGTACAAAATAATCTCTTTCATCCATTTATGGTGGACGAACATGACTGGTGCCATCTGTGACATGACTCGTGTTGTTTGTGACACGACCTACATTGTTTATGACAAGGATCACGTCATCATCAAGCAGCACATCCGTTTTAGGGTTAGGGTTTTGCATCAATTAACAACATCTTCATTAGGAGGGACACGGTCAGTGTCAGAACCCAACACGGTCCGTGTCCTAATTTGTTCCAGCAGTGAAGAAAATGATCGGCGTTATAGGTGACATGGCCTGAGTTTTCAGACGCGGACTGTATTCAGGGGAATACGATCCGTTCCAGGGTCGACTTTTGCCGTGAAACGCCTGACGTCAGGGTGATGCGGCCAGTGTCACCAGACGTGAACCATGTTGTGAAGGAACACGGTCCGTGTTCACCTATCTAGCCATACTTATATTCATTAATAAATTCCATATCGAAACACCAAGAGGAGATATTATAAATCCGATAAATCCATAATAAACATGATTAAATATGAGCAAATTACCCTTCAATTGCATATTGAGAATCATAGTTATGATCCTAATTCCTCTTTAGCTAAATCACCTTCTTCTTTGCCCTTGATCTCCTCCTCCATGTTGATTGTGAGAAGAGAGAGGGGAGAGAGGGAGAGAGAAAGAGAGAGGAGAGGGACCATGTTGATTGTGAGAAGAGAGAGGGGAGAGAGGGAGAGAGAAAGAGAGAGGAGAGGGAGAGAAAAATTATGAGATGAGAGGAGGAACTAGATTCTATATATAGGGAAGAAAGATCACCCTTAGATAGAGTTTGAATACAATTAATAAAAAAAATTCTTTAAATGTTAATTTGTATAAAACCAATAATATTAAATTAATAAAAAAATATTACTATAATAATTTGTCAACTCTTAATTCTTTTTGCAATCCTAACCAAACTATATCTTTTCTTATCTAATATTAACTTTTCTTTATTTTTTATTATTTAAAAATCTTGGGTGTTACACTAATCGCTTATGTTCGTTCAAATAAATCTCGAGTTAAGTTTCATTAGATCATTCGTGGTATTTGTTGGAATAATAGTGATTTGATATTCATTTGTTTCAAGTGATTTGATATATTTCCAAGTTCTCTTTCGAATATTGAGGTCATAATAAAAAACTCATATAATTTTGAGCTAAAATATATGTTGTGTTAGTTTTGATGACCATCGTGGCCATCAAATGAGTGATGAATCACTCATTCTGTTGGAGCTGAGATATCTGTTCCAACGACCCTGACCTCGCGTCACGCGGGCGTGGGGAAGGCGCGGAAGACACGGTCAACGTCGCGGATTGGGCAGACGAAGGTGGTGTTGAGGAGATGAACCATCGTTCGGGAGCCCAACCAAAATCAAACATTCAAAAGTCTGGTATTGAGGTCAGAATAAAAAAAAATCATATAATTTTAAGCTAAAATATTCATGTTGTTTGGTCTTTGAGCTATAAACTACATTTTAACATCATAGACATTCATCACGCAGAAGGCAATCACGCCCAACAAACAAGAACACGATGACGATGAAATTGGTGATGCCATAATTTCTCAAGAGTGTTAAAATAAAATAGTTTGAGATATATGGAATTTTTACATATTCCATGATTTTAACTTCCATGAATTGGACGTGTTGTATACTCCACGTGAAAAAAAAAAAAAAGAACTTAGATGTCATGACGAATTAGGGATGAATGTGGGATTACTGATGGATGAGTTGAAAATGGTTATTATAACGATATTTTATTTTTTGATGGTATAAAGATTATTTTTTGAGGCTTATGACAATCCTTAAAATCACCATATTTTGATTTCACCGATTTGATGGAATTGGATGGGTTTGATCTTTTATTTCAAACTTACCCTCAGTATTATTTACTATTTTAAATTATTTTTCTCATTCTTCTTAATGCACGGAAATGAAGATCCTATAATTCTTATACATAGTATGTAAAATATTGATTCTCTAATTTATAATTTATCGATACATAAGTATCATTTCTCAATTTAAAAAGGGTAAAAGAGTCTTTTTAATAAAATTATCCTTTTTTTCATTCATCTTTCAAATTTTTATCCAAATAAAATGTTGTCTATCTTATGCCATCCATTATTATTTATTTTTATCCAAATAAGGTTAAAATAACCTACATCAATCCATAAATTTTCAATCATTTTTAATCATCCTCAGCATATCCATTATCATCTCTTCATCATTAAATATACAAACGAAGCCTTAGCGTTTGTCTTGACTTTGAGCAATGTTGGCTGCAATTGTTCAAAGAAAATTGAAAAATTAGAAATTTTTTGCAACTTCCAAGACTCTTTTTTTAGTTCCTCATAAGTAGAACCATTTCTAAGAAACTCATACAAAAAATGTTAAAGGTTATATTGAAGGTTATAGATACGTCATAGTTTTGTATATGTGATTTTATGTAATCTTCCATCATAAAATGATTTTTTTTTCATACTACAAACATTAAGATCTTTCAAGTTTTAAAAATTAAAATCTGTTGGTCATATTCTTCATTAGAAACATGTTAAGTTCCTCTTCCTAACAAGTGCAGAGGCGACAGAGAAGAAAAAAGAATTAAAGAGGCGTTTACTACATTACCTCTCAACATTATCTAGTAATTAATATTACCTAACAAAAAGATTATCACTTATTAAATTATCAGTAATATGCATTACCATATTTATTATATACAAGTAATCTAACTGGCAACTCAGATTACCATGTTTATTTATGAAAAATTTACTAAATAATATACATCAATTTATCAAAATACCCTTTATAAATATTATTAAGTTAAAAATTTTATACTATTAAATTGAAACTTATAAACTTAAATCATAAATTCACAATTTCATCTATTAAGTAATTAACGATCTTCAAATAAAATAATATTTATAAGTAATAATAATAATTAATAAAAATATTATTTTAATTAATACTTAATGATATTTTTAATACGATAATAGTAATATAATAGTAATATTATATAAAGATTATTTAAATAATATTTATTATTATTATTTGTGTTGTTATTATTATATGATATATTTTATTGTGTTATATTTTATTTATGAAAGATTTAAAATGGTAAACATGGAAATTAATTATAACCAACATTACCACATAAATGGTAATCTAGAAAGACACCTCCTCATGGATAATCTGGATTGTCACTTCATAGGCAATCTGCATTATTAGGCAATCTTGATTATCTACAAATTAAAATAAGTAAATATGGTAATTTGATGGACCTAGGTAATTTAAAGTTCAGATTATCAGTAATATATAAAGATTATCAGTAGAGAAACACCTACTAAGGGAATAGAGATGAAATGAAAAAAAATTCAGATCATCCATTTAGATCCAACGGCTGAAACTAAAAGTTGTATTTTACAGCTCAAAACTTGCGATGTGCATCCCATTGAGCCCATAATTTTATAGTTTAAATCATATATGAATGTACAAGACTGGATTTGAGAAATATCTCAATTGTGAAAAAAAGCTAAATTATTATAATGGTTTATTCTCCGGGATCGCTTCTCAATTTTTTAGAAAAAAAGTAAAAATAATTGTATTTTTTCAAATTCAATGTAAAAAAGCAATTAAAAAAATCTCAACAAACAATCATAAATAAAAAACAAGTTAAACTTTTATAAAAGTGAACACCCCCAAAGTTTAAATTTTTTGGGCGACATTACACATCATACATCATTGACTTGACTCTTGACTTTTCGATCAAGAACTAAGCCACATCAGCGGAAGACTAAATAATTTCTAAAAGTCTACTATATTAAAATAAAATACAAAACTGATCATGTCTAGACAATCTAACGTAACATCATAATAGTGACAATGTCTCAACATGAATAAATGAATTTGAAGGTACAACTCAATAATAACCTAATACATCATCAACCTAAGACCAGAAGATAAGATGTGCAACTGCAGACTGTCATGAGCATCGCACGTGCACGCCACCATCATCATATAGAGTATCTAATTCCCTGCAGGATCCAAATGCATGAGAGGGGAACCTCTCGTGAGCTAATGCTCAATATGTAAGGTTCAAATAGGAATAAGACAAAATAGAATAATAAAATCATGCTCGGGGAATATCATAAATGACATGAAAATTATTGTTCATAAGCATCATCATTATCTTCTTTTAAGGTTAACATCATCATCATCATCATCATCATCATCATCATCATCATCATCATCATCATCATCATCATATTGTGAAGAGCTCTTCATAAGCATGCTCTGTCACCGATATCTTCAGCACCTCGAATTGTCCAACGTAGCGTGGACTGAGCTTTCTCTTTCTGCTGAACCGCATAATCCCTTTGGTTGGCGATGTCTTCAACATTACTCTGTCTCCTACCTTGAAAATGTGCTCTTTTTGGCTTTTGTCCGCATAGCTCTTTTTCCGGTCCTGAGCTGCTTTCATCATGTCTCTGATCAGCTCCACTTTCTTTGTATAGTCTTCGATGAGAGCCGGTCCGAGCAGTCTTCTTTCTCCTACTTCGTTCCAGCATGCCGGCTAGCGACATGATCTACCATACAACGCCTCGAACGGTGTCATCTGGATGGTTGCCTGGTAACTGTTGTTATAAGAGAACTCGATCAGTGGAAGATGAGTATCCCAACTTCACTTCCAATCGAGTGCGCAGTCTCTTAGCATATCCTCCACCGTCTGTATGGTGCCCTCAGTCTGTCCGTCTGTGAGTGGAACGTCGTGCTATAGTTCAACTTGGTGCCGAATGTCTCCTGGATGTCCTTCCAAAACCTGAATGTAAAACGAGGATCTCAATCTGACACGATAGAAACGGGAATACCGTGTAATCGAATAATCTCGTTTATACAACTCCATCAAGCTCTCGATCGTTTATTTGGTCTTCATCGGTAGGAAATGAGCTGATTTTGTTAACCGGTTCATGACCACCCAAATTGCATCGTATACTTTCTTCGTACGGGGAAGTCCGGTGATGAAGTCCATTGAGATGTGCTCTCATTTCCACTCTGGAATGTTGAGTGGCTGAAGAGTCTCATAAGGTCGCCGATGCTCGATCTTTACCTGTTGACACACAAGACATCTAGAAACATAATTAGTTATTTCTCTTTTCATGTCCCTCCACCAGAAGCTTCGTTGTAGGTCCTTGTACATCTTGATACTGCCAGGGTGGATGGCAAACTCCGTCTTGTGGCACTCATCTAGCACTTCTCTGTGTAGCTCCTGGTTCTTGGGAACCCATAGACGACCCTTGTATCGGATTGCCCCATTTGTAGAAATGTTGAACTTTGCATCATCTCTCTCACATAGCTTGACCATCTTCTGGTAGTCTGTGTCTTCTTGCTGAGCCCTGATAATCCTGGCCACCAGATCAAGTTGCACTCTCATATGAGTCAGCATCAATAATCCTCGCTCTGTGAGCTTTGGATTTCACTGCACTATACTATCTACCATGTTCCATTTTCGTACTCTCAGACATGCAAGTCCATCTGCTCGTTTCCTGCTCAAAGCGTCCGCAACTGCATTCGCCTTGCCAGGATGGTAGCTTATGGCGAACTCGTAATCTTTGAAAAATTCTAGCCATCTTCTCTGCCTCATATTATCCTTCTATGAAAACACATACTTAAGGCTCTTGTGGTCGGTGAAGACTTCGAATTCCTCACCATAAAGATAGTGTCTCCATATCTTTAGTGTGAACACTACTGCTGCCAGCTCCAAGTCGTGTGTCAGATAGTTCACCTCGTGCTTCTTTAGTTGTCTTGAAGCATATGCCACCACCTTGCCGTGCTGCATCAGTACACATCCTAAGCTCGTGCTGCACACATCTGTGTACACCACATAACCTCCACTCCTAGTGGGGATCGTGAATATTTGTGTTGTGGTGAGTCTGTTCTTCAGTTTCTGGAAACTTTCCTCGCATTGCTGGGTCCACTCGTACTTCACTTCCTTCTTCGTCAGGTTTATCAGTGGAGAGGCTATTTTGGAAAAACCTCTGATGAATCGTTAGTAGTAGCCTGCTAGTCCGAGGAAACTTCTGATCTCTGTCGCGTTCTTTGGCCTTTCCCAATTTGTCATAACCTCCACCTTTGCTGGATCTACAGATATTCCATCTTTTGAGATAATGTGTTCGAGAAACATAATCTGGTCTAGCCAGAATTCACACTTGGAGAATTTCGCAAATAACTAATGACTCAGTAAAGTCTCCAATACAATGCGAAGATGCTCCCTATGCTCTTCTGGACTCGAGGAATAAATCAAGATGTCGTCGACGAACACAATGACGAATTGGTCGAGATGTGGCTTAAAACCCGATTCATGAGATCCATGAATGCTGCTGGGGCATTGGTCAAGCCAAACGGCATTACGAGAAACTCGTAGTGCCCATATATGAACCTAAACGCCATCTTTGGCACATCTTCATCGGTTATCTTGAGCTGATGGTAGCCACTTCTTAGATCAATCTTCGAGAACACCGTTGCTTTAGAGAGTTGGTTGAACAAGTCGTCGATGCGCGGTAAGGGGTACTTTTTCTTGATCGTTGCCTTGTTCAGCATCCTGTAGTCGATGCAGATACATAGTGATTTGTTCTTCTTCTTCACGAATAGAACTGGAGCACCCCAAGGTGAGATGCTAGACCGGATAAACTCCTTATTAGTCTTCAGTTCCTTCATTTCAGCTGGCTCCATGCGGTAGGGAGCTTTTGATATGGGAGATGTTCCTGGCACAAGGTCGATGTGAAAATCGATATCCCTTTGTGGCGGTAGTCCTAAGACATCTGCTGGGAAGACATCTAGAAAGTCTTTCACTACTTCTATCATGTCGAGCTCCTTAATTGGTTCATTTGTCTTCACCACACTTGCTAGGTAGTCTCGGCATCCTCTTCTCAACATCTTTTGGGCCTTCATGGCAGATACTAGTATCTTGTCGTTGTAGTTCGGGGTACCTAGAATGGTAGCCCGTGGTCCGCCCCATGGTGTACGAATCTCGATATTCTTTTGTAGACAGTGCATGCGCGCGTCGTGGTATGACAACCAGTCCATACCAAATATGATGTCGTAGTCTATCATCGAGATGATCATCAGATCTGCAAAGAAATCCTTCTACTCGACATACCGATGAGTGTGAATAACACCCAAAGGAGTAGAGATCTCCATCAGATATTGGGCATTTTCTACCTTCAGGTTGATTAGCCTACATCATCATCATAAAACTTAATTGGTTTGAATACTTACTTGATGGCGTGACGACTGCTCATGACAAATGCACATAAACTTAACATCCTATACTCTAAGGAAGCCAAAAGGTTCCTAACGTTAGGCTCTGATACCTAAATGTAACACCCCCAAAATTTAAACTTTTTGGGCGACATTACACATCATACATCATTGACTTGACTCTTGACTTTTCGGTCAAGAACTAAGCCACATCAGCGAAAGACTAAACAATTTCTAAAAATCTACTATATTAAAATAAAATACAAAACTGATCCAACATAAATGAATAGACAATCTAACATAACATCATAATAGTGACAATGTCTCAACATGAATAAATGAGTTTGAAGGTACGACTCAATAATAACTTAATACATCATCAACTTAAGACTAGAAGATAAGATGTGCAACTGCAGACTGTCATGAGCATCGCACATGCACGCCACCATCATCATAGAGAGTACCTAATTCCCTGCAGGGTCCAGATGCAGAAGAGGTGAACCTCTCGTGAGCTAATTCTCAGTATGTAAGGTTCAAATAGGAATAAAATAAAATAGAATAATAAAATCATGCTTGAGGAAAATATCATAAATGACATGAAAATTATTATTCATAAGCATCATCATTATCTTCTTTTAAGGTTAACATCATCATCATCATCATGTTGTGAAGAGCTTTTCATTAGTTTAAGGGATCCTCATGTACCTTCATGCGACATGACATCAGTGGTTATATAGGACCATGAGCAGATTCGTTGCACAAGTATGGGAGAGGACCGTGCAACTGGAACAGTGGTCACGCGGCTCGGGATTTCACTGTTTTACCTGCAGCTACACCCCCTGTCCCCCTCATCATCCTCCTTTTTCTTCCGATTTTGCAATGAGTACATGAAGCCCCGCTGATTACATCTTTTATCTTTGATTACGATAATCACCTTATAGTGTTTATATCATCCCTGTTGTCAGGAAACATACATCATATCATGTAACGTAACTTCTGGAGAAATCTCATGAAATAGACCGCGTTGGTAAACACAACCCGAGTGTGGTCACGCAAACACGGCCCGTGTTGGTAAGACACGATCCGTATTTCCCTCATGGGTCCTGCGTGCAACATCGTTTCCAATGTCGGCCGCATCCCGAAGAACACGGTCGGTGCTAAGTTCATCAATGGGTGTTCCGGCAGCGACGAACCCGAATCCGATAAGGCATCGTCTTCGAGTAGGAGTCCTGACACGATCCATGTTGTTCAACACGGTCCGAGTTGTACTCCAACGCAGCGGCGGAAATAAGGGTTTCATCTGGGAGACGCATCGCTCGGTGCAATCCGCGCCGGTGAACTTGGCTTGCGTTCATCATCATGGATGCGCCGCCTGACGCGGGCTATGTCGACGAACGTGGCTGGAGTTTTCCGTCTGCGAAGAAGAAGATTGGATAGTTTGGACGGACTGCGTCATCAGACGCGATCTGAGTCGTCAGACCCGATCCAAATCGTCAGACGCGATCCACGTCAGCCAATGCTATCAGGGTTCGTCATCACGCATGAGAAAAAACGTGTCGTCGACCTGATCCTTGTCGGAGACACGATAAGAGTTTGACGTCCAAGAAAAGGAGAATCACACACCGTCGAGCGCGATCTACGTCGGCGAACGCGGTCCGTGTCCGAGGAACACGGTCCGTGTTCGTCTGTGCAGAACGCATTCTTCGACCATACACGAAAACTTGAGATCTAACAGATCTCCATAAAAATATCGAAAAAACGTCGATAAAACATATAGAAAACATCATCATCATTAGAAACCAAAAACCCATGCTTCTCAATCATAACAATGAGTTATATGGAGGATTCCTAAGGATCCCCTACATACCTCGTTCCCAGTAAAATTCGTGTCGAAACCTCGTTGTTCTTCTCCTACTTACTGTTGTCCCGCGCTCCCCGTGCGTTCTCTTTCCTCTGGCACGACTCCTAAAATCATGAGGAGATGAAAATAATAAACTTAAGATAGGGAGATCATGCCTTACCTAGGGGAGAGAGGCTTGAGGGAGGAAGAGATGGTTAGGACAAAATAATAAAGAGGGGAGAGAAATCTAATGTTTAAGTCTTATTTATAGGAGCTTGAGTTGAGAGAATTATCAATTTGTCCTTTACTAATTTAATAAAAAATTAAATTCTATTCTAATTAAAATCTCTTCAAAAAGTCTCTTCAAAAAGCTCTCACAAGCGTAACCTAATAATATCAACTCGATGCCTTTGGGGCTCCATACGTGAAGCAATAGACAGAGAGAATGAGGGATCCAAATTCCAAAATACGTTGGCTACGAGGAAAGAAGAAGGCAGGAGAAAGAAATCTCAAGTAGCTGCACAATGCACAAGGAGGTGATTGGAGCGCATGAACGAGAAGCTTATGGAGTTGGAGATGCTGATGCAAACACTCGAGGTCGAGATGAGCAAGTCAAATGACTTCATTGCATCAGTTCCACTTCGATCTTTGTATCTTTTCTAATTTCGTGTTCGTTTTGAATCTTTTGATGATAAATTCATGTTAAGCACTCTATAATGAAAAAATGTATGGGGTGTCAATAATTGTTCTTTTTGTTTAATTAAGGTACTCAAAATTTAAACATTAGCTCATTAACTTAATAATTTATCATGCCATCAGAATTTTAAATCCGATAGAGTTAAACGTAAACATGAATATATCCTTCTACAAGTTCAATACAGAATAAATGCTAATCTAGAACGGTAAGTTCAACTTTTGTTAGAAACTTGTAGAATCATACCATCTTTAAAAAACATAATGTTTTTATTTATTTTCCTAAGCATTCATATATTTTTCAGTAAAATAACGCAGATCACGAAAAAAGAGTAAATTAAGATATAAAAGATAATATTACTAAAATTATTAATTTTAATTGAAATAAACTAGTTTTAAATTAATAATTATAATATTTTTTTAGGAAACTATTAAACCCAAAATTCGATATAAAGAACTCACTCAACTGTGAGCCCAATTTGGAAATATGGATTGGCCATTTGGCCCAAAACGGCTTATTATAAATATATGATTAATAAATTCGAGGGTTTCTTTTCTCTTTGCTCTTTCCTTCTCCTCCCAATCTCTCTCCTCTCGGTCTCCGGCGTCCATCGGGACAACCTTCGCCGATCCGCCGTCCGTCCGCCGGAAAGACGACTCCGAGCAACATCTCCTACATCCCATCGTCTTGCTTCTGCCGCGTGGAGATGAAGACGAGGTCATGAAGGAGAGGAACTCCTTCGCGAGGAGAATTCTCCGTCCTGCCGCCGGCTAGTCGCGTGGCGAGAATCTTCCGGCGATCGACTCCGTACAATTCAGGTGCCATATCAGGTTCTCTCTTCCTTAGTTTCCCGGCAATCTAGACAACTTCTGATGTTGATAATTTGACACTTTTTTATCTTAATGCATCAGTGGGCAAAAATCTTAATACGCTTTTGACATTCCCATTGTTAATTAATGAGATTGTACCTATTAAGAGTAAGAAAGGAATAAGACCTCTAGTTATGCACCATGATCAATTTGTGTACCTATAAAAAAATTGATCGGTTTGTGTAGTTACCTTAATCGAAGTGTTAACATGGCAAGACAACTGATGCCTGTGATAATTATTGATTTCTGTAGAGATTTTATGATTTTTACGTTCACTTATCTTGCTGGTAATTCGGCAATTGCAAAAGTCTTGTGAGATAATCTATACCTCTCAGTTGTGCAATTTTGGCTTGCTAATTACATCAATTCAACCATGTTCTGCGATGTGGTTTGCTCTAATTATTTAGTGTATGCCCACTTGTCGATTCAGAATCCACAAAGTTATGGGTTTAGTGTAACTGTTCTAGTCCAATTTAAAACAGATTATATTTTACCATATAGCTCAGAATCCCTAGTGCCTTCATATTAGGCACTCAGTCAGCCTCGTTCCATTCTCCAGTTAGGGCTAGGATATCCTCAAGAAGAGAAAAACTAGGGCTCCAACAGGAGAGAATCCAGAAAAAAAAAGTTCAACTCTTTTTTGTCTTTTCAAGAGAGGGCTACAGAATCAGAACTACGGGACAGTCCAACACTTCAACACTATGTAAATAAGTGTAGCGCTTTTCTGCCCTTCCGACTAGCCCTGACAATTCAGCCTACTTAAGTGCTTGAGGGTCTCTCACTCTCCATGATATGCAATCATTTGCTAAATTAAGTGCACTTCTCTGACAAATTTAGTGCTTCTTTCTTCTCTCTCTCTCTCTCACTCTCACTTGTTGCATATGCTAACTCTTGTTCCAGTGCTAATCACCCATGGACAATGTACCAGCCAAAGTTTAAGATACGAGAGGATATTTCATCAAAGGATACTTAATCTCAGGACAATTGAGGATCATCCCTGAGGATGACAATCGTGAATCAACTATTTGTATTCATGTTTCCCTTTTAAGGAGATCTGTGACATCTTCTAGTATTGTATCATTTGTATGAACTAATCATAACAAGGAGTCGCCTTCTTTTCTAGATGGACAACAGGCGAAAAACCTCAATGTTGCTCCTCTACTGCCCCACCCTTGAGCTCTGGCTACCAAGACAAGCCCACAATTCATGTGATCAACGAAAGTGGTCCTCATAACAGCTAGATTTTGCATCAAGACCACATCCAAACACTGTCAGATCCTTCATGAAGAGACATAGCGTGAAAGAACTCTGTGATCATTACTTAGTTTCACAGACTGCATATACCTTTGCATGTCGTCCTTACAATTTGTCTTAGCATGAGACTGCATAAAACCTCCACAACTATCTCCACCACCTTTGCACCATTTACCATACACCATTTCTGTGGTTCACATGTTTATAGTGATAATTTTCTCGGGACATCATTGATTGACTGAAGGTGGATCCATGTATGTGCCTGATTTTGTTGGTCGTCTTTCTTTACTGGGTTCAACTTGAAAACTTATTTGGGTGGTATTGCATGATTGAGATGGCAAGAAAGGGAATCAGAGAGGAAAAACAAAATAAATGGGCAACATATATCTTTTTTTTGGGTATAATCTGTAAGTCATGATATATTGATTTGTTCCTAGAATTATTTTTCTCAGTGTCCAGATATGTGGTATCTGCGGCTGTTCAATGAGTAAAATGTTACAATGAGGTGCATGCTATCCATTTTATGCACATCATTCAGTATAGGCCTTTGACGAGTATGCTGCACACTGTATCTGCGGCATACTCAATGATCTCTTGATTGAATAGTTGATAAACTTTCTCTTGTATTATACTGAAACTTATGCGCCTATGATATTTTTCTCAGATATTTGAATTGAAAGAAAGTTGCGAAACCACTTGCTCTCCCATAATTCCTATATTCAAATTTATATCTTAGCTTTTTCATATTCGGAACAAACACTAATTTTATTTGCTAGTTCCAACCTGCATTTCTGTGAATGTTGTTTAATGACATCTGTAATCGCTGTTTGTATGGGTATTAAGAAACATATTTTAACATCTCTCACAAAACTTTATATGTAATTGCTAGATAAAATTTATGTAAATCGTGCAATATTTCGGAGGCTAATTCATTCTTCGTGCTATGATCTAAATGGTCTTCTTTATTGAAGGCTTGTCATTCATGCAATAAGTAGATGTATCTAATTCATGTAATAAGTAGATACCGGTGCTAGTAACATTTATGGAAGAGACATTATGGTTCATGTCTGCAAGCCTCTTAGCCTTAAATTTTCATCTCGTTGAATCGCAGCAAGGAGACTTTCGACAACAGAGGAAGTCTTCACCACATAAATGCATCCACGTCAATATAGTCGCCAGCAGTTCCACAGAATCTTCAACACTTTGTGCGGTTTGATCCTTTTGTTTATTGTTTACAATGGTAAAAATCATCAAAGGTCCAGCTATTACTCTCCAAACCTCCTTAAATCCAGTCTTCACCCTCATCGACGCTTTTCTGAAATCCCTTTGACCAATTCAACAAATGGCACTGATCAGAAAAGTGGCACCAATGGGGTTCTTGCAAATCCAACAGTGGCCTGCATTGGTATCCGGCAACACGAGGGCTTTACCAGCCAATGCGATTTCTTGAAAGAACACCCACAATGTGCTTCAGATGGGTTCATCGATTACATAGCTTTCATCTTCTGCGATTGTGAGAAGTTCCGGGTATTGGGCTATGCGGTGCTCGGTTTGTGGCTGGTGGCACTGTTCTACATGCTGGGCAACACTGCAGCAGATTATTTCTGTTGTAGTTTGGAGAAGCTCTCCAGCTTGTTGAGGCTTCCTCCAACAGTTGCGGGTGTCACACTTCTCCCACTCGGTAATGGTGCTCCAGATGTCTTTGCTAGTATAGCTGCATTTATTGGAACAGGAGCTGGTGAAGTTGGGCTTAATAGCGTGCTGGGAGGGGCTGTCTTTGTCACTTGTATCGTTGTTGGTACCGTCTCCTTGTGTATTGCAAACAAGAACATTCAGATTGATAAAAAGTGTTTCACAAGGGATGTTTGCTTCTTCTTGTTTTCATTGGTTTCCTTGTCCTTGATTTTGATTATTGGAAAGGTGTCACTTTGGGGAGCTGCCATGTTTCTTTCTATTTATGTGGTTTATGCCTTCACCGTTGCTGCAAATGAGCTATTGAGGAAGCACGCTCGAAGGTTGAAGTTGGATGTTGTGACTCCACTGCTTCCTGTTAGAGGAAGCTATTTTGCTCATGAAGGTGAAGAGGATGAGTCTGTCTACAGCTCACTTCTTGAAGAGGATAATGGTGATGAGGTGCCACAGTTGCCTACTTCATTGCCTCAGTGGATGTGGGCTTCGCATGTGGCTATTTACTCAAATCAGGGATCAAGGGCCAATTCATTTGACAACTCGAGGCCTTTGTGGGGATGGACTGATGAAGAAGAAGCCGCGACCTCAACGTTTTCATGTTCAAAAGTACTTTATGTAATGGAGATGCCTCTGACCATCCCAAGAAGGTTGACAATTCCTACTGTGGAGGAAGAAAGATGGTCGAAAGGATATGCAGTAGCCAGTGCTTTCTTAGCACCGCTTCTTTTGGCATTTCTGTGGAGCTCCTCAAAAAGCAATGGCCTAAGAATTACAGCATTTATTTTGGCAGGAATTGTTGGTGCTACACTTTCAGGTCTTGCCTTCATGTACACTAGCAATAATCGTCCGCCAAGAAGATTCCTTTTCCCATGGGTTTTAGGAGGATTCTTGATGAGCATTACATGGTTTTATATTGTTGCCAATGAATTAGTCGCTCTCCTTGTTGCCTTTGGAGTGATATTCGGAATTAATCCGTCCATCCTAGGGCTGACAGTTTTGGCATGGGGAAATTCAATGGGCGATTTGGTCTCGAATGTAGCATTGGCTCTAAATGGTGGGGATGGGGTTCAAATTGCCATGTCAGGATGTTATGCAGGGCCCATGTTTAATACTCTTGCCGGTTTGGGGATGTCAATGCTGCTTGGAGCATTGTCTACTGTCTCTGGTTCCTACATTCTTCCATGTGATAATACCTTATTGTTTACGATAGGGTTCCTTATGTGTGGACTCATTTGGTCTCTCATCGTCTTGCCAAGAAATGATATGCGACCTAACAAGATATTGGGTCTTGGCCTTATAATGCTTTATCTTGTATTTCTCTCCATTAGGATGGGTATAGCGTTTGATATCTTGCCATTGCCTGGTATTCGGTAACATTATCTTTTACTCCTATGATGTTTCCAATATGTTATTGGCATAATGTAGGCCTGCTCTCTCTCTCAAAAAATAAAAAATAAAAAAAGTGGACCTGCTTGTTTCCACTGCTTATTTGTAACAAAATTCTGAACTCACGATCCTTGGTCCTTTTGTATATTACTTTGTTTAAAGATTTGTAAATTTGAGGGGATTTATACATAACTGTGAAATAGCAAATATTGGTCCAAATTACTTCCAGAGATGTTAGTTTTTCTTTTCTATTGATTTTCGATCTTTACTTTCTTATTTAAGAGAATTTGAAAGCAGTCAGTTATGAATACCAGTGTTATCCAGCACCTTATATAATAGATCCTTGTAGTTTTTCTAATACTGTATGAATTTGCTGAAATCCATTAGCTGTAATATCCATGGTGATAGCAAACCATAAATCATCTTACTTTTGTACTTCAAAGAGTTTGTTGTGTACTGTATCATCCATGATATTTATTGCTCTGCTGCAGTTTTCATATCTGAATTCAGTCTACATTTTGCTGTTGGGGAGCTGAAAATGGTATCTTGTTGCATTCTTATGCGAGTGTCGTAGAAAATATCTTATTCTATCAATTTACCTCCTTTTTAATGCTAGTATTTTCTGTTCATCTTTTATTTGAATTGTTCATTAGCAAGTATTCATCATGTATCGTACTACTGTCTCTGCCATCTGTGCCTCCATAGAGCTTGATGTACTATTATTTGTTGCAGAAATGCCATGCTTATTCTCCTTTAATAAGTTCGTATTTTATTTTGTGTTTTTTCATCAAGAAAGCGGTAAATGTAGCTGTTGAGTTTCAATACGGGCAATGGATAAATACATATTTCAGTATGAACTTCACTTGATTCTGTACGTTTATGTTATTCAGTGTTTGGTCATATACCTCAGGTTGTGTTCACTACATTACCTAGCAATTTATATTGCCTTTCACAAAGATTGTCACTAATTAAATTACCAAATGTACATTGCTTTGTTTAGTATGCATAAGCAATGTACAAAGCAATCTTTATTATTTTATTCATTATATAAAAAAGATTAACGAATAATATAAAACTTTTACCAAAATACCCTTAAACAATAAAGTTATGTTTAAATATAATTTAAATTATGTAAACTTGAATTACAAACATATACTTAAACTCATAAAATTTATACATCAAACAAATAAATGTATAAAATAAGTAGTATATAATTATCTAATAATAATAATAATAATTTAATAATAATTATTCTAAAATATTATTATATTAAAATAATTAATATTTAATTGTTTATTGTTTATTATTTATAATATACAAAAAAATATAATTAATTAATAATGTTGATATTAAAACTAATAGAAATAATAATAATAATAATTTATTTAATGATAAAAAATATTACTATAATGATTAATAATAATTATAATTAATGAAATATTATATTATTATTTATTTGGCTATTTTTATCAATTAGTTAAATAAAATTCTAAAGGTCAAAGATGGAAAAAAAATTATAAAAGATTACTTGTGAAGTGGCAATCTGGATTGCCTCCTCTTTCATAGGCAAAATCCAGATTGCCACTTCACAAGTAATCTGCATTGCCTGCAACGTAGATTACCTGTAAAATTAAAATAAAGTGAACAAGATAATGTAGTGGGCCTAGGTAATTTAATAGAACATTACCGGTAATGTGGAAAGATTACTTCTAGAGAAACGCCCCCTCAGTTCTTTAGTATCATAGGTTAAATATTGCTGAATCTTCTTACCGGACATTATAATTGATTCAATTCATCTGAAGGCTTAAATTGATAAAGATGCAAATTATTTTTACTATATTAACTTATAACACTTCTCATTATGTATTCTTAAAAACCTCTGTTCTTCATGTACAAGATAATTGAGGTATCTTCTAAAAAAAAGATGATTGAGGTATTCTTACACGAATCAACACAGGGATAACTGTCTGAATAGGATGAAATTACTGTAAACATGACTCATTTCATGGATGACATTTGTCAAAGAGAGAATAGATTGATACTAATGTAACTAGAGAAATGTAATATCAAGTCCTTGGCCTATGATAGTGCTATGTCTCTGTTGGAATTCAAATGATACAGGGAACTTAGTTCTCATTAGCATTTATGGTGTTAAACCTGCAATTTAAACTGAATTTGGACAATAAGGCATTAGAAAAGGGGAAGACACTGTAACTTATGATACTGCATTTAGATTTTAAAAAGTGACAAATATTATTTTTTTTAGAGGGATGACAAATAGAATTTTATGGTTCATATCCTCATTTTAAGCATTTCAGGTGAAAACTGAAGCACATTAACTGTTGTTGTACAAACCAAAAGGATTGGATGAATCAACTATCAGCCATCAAGAAAAAAAAATGATTGGGGCCTTTCATGGTCTTCTATTGCAAATATACGAATCATGTGGGTAATAAGCATTCAATCTTTCTGATTTAAGTTGCACAGTCGAGGCGTGCATGAGTTTACATTAAATCAGGGCAGGTGTTGATGAAATTTCTTTTGCCTCTAGGATGATTTTCTTCTCTCCATGAGTTCTTTTGCCTCAAGGCCTGCATGAGTTCAGCATGTTTTCAGGTTCTTAGACCATGTTGGGCATCATGGATGCAGCAAAGAAATCTTTGTTATTGCAAGTACCCACTACCCACTGCCAGGTTATGTGCTACTTATTTTTTCATGTTGGTGGTTCTCATTAGCATTTATGGTGTTAACCTTGGGCATTTTGACATTGGCCTAGCAGTACTGATGGATGTTGAGCCTAGCAAAGCCTTTCATTTGTCATGCTCTGATATGCTATATGAGTTCTGAACATGATCATCTTAGAAGTAGCTACCAAGAACATCAGCCTACTAGACACCTTGCAAGCTTTGATTTTAAGATGGGCAGTTCAATTTGTTAAGTTGCCACTGATCATTGTAATTTGTTCAAACTGTACAAGTTTTAACCATTTGTAAATGCAGTAGAGCTTCCTTGCTTGATTTAGGTTATTTTTTTATAATTTTTTTAATCATCATTTTCTTATTAGTTGCACAAAATATATCGATTTTTCTAGTGTAATAATGCTGCCTTTGGTATGTCTGGCTTCCATCATTTCATGCTTTCTTTTTGTGCCACTTTGATAAAGTAACGAAGTGGGATTCCAATTGCCTGTAGATGGAGTAGATTATGATGTCACAAGAAAACTGTAGTTGCCAAAGTATCTGCTATTAGCACTTTATTCTTTTAGATGGTTTTAGGAAGCATTTGCAACTATGCTGTCTCAAATTGTGACATGTTTAGTCAAGTTTTCTTTATCAGTGCTTGTGTTTAGTATTATCTACTAATGGAGATGTTTATCTGAAGTTTATTTTGCTTTTCCCATTGGACAAGTTAAGAGTACTCAAACATTATAGTAAATATTTTCTTTATGGAATAAGAACCTCGGCGACCAGTTTCTCTTCGCTACCTGTGAAGACGATTCCAAGAGATGTAACCTCTTTTCAGGGAAAAATATTTCCCAATTTTCTTGTATGAAAAATCGAACATAAGAGGGCGGAGCAAATTATGTCTTGAATTTAATTTTCATTAATGTTGTGTGAAATTTCAATTCTTTCTTACTAATTTTACGAGTCTCGTTGTAACTGAAAAAATTAACTACCAAAGTCTTGATAATATTTTTTTTGCATAAGGTAGAACAATTATTTTGTTTCTACTCAAAAGGAGGAAACAATATTCCATTTTTTATGAGCCTTATTGAAGGAAATGAAAATAAATTAAAATAAAAGCCATATATTTTTTAAACTTATTTTTTTTTGTTATAAAACTACAATCGGAAAATAAACTACATCTTCCCAAGGAAACGTACAATGGGAAATTAGAAGTGTATATGAACGCATTAAGAAAAATGTACTTAATTACCCTTAGGGATGCTGCTAATCGATAAGTATATGCTACAAAAATAGCGGACATTATAAATTTCATGATCTCATTTTTAAATGAAGCCTTCATAAGATATTGTGGACATATGTTTAATGTACATAGATGCCTTTTACTTTTCCAATCTCCGTCGGATGCCATCGTGCCATGCGCTTGTATTCCGATGGTTCTTCTCCCTCTTGCAACTGAATCGACGAAGCCCACCAACTCGATCTTGGGAAAAAGAATAATAACTATATAACAGCAAATAAGTAACAAAAACTAGTTCATTCAGCTGATTAAAAGGAAAACTATTGAAACGTGAATTAGTCACAAGATAACCATACAAAATTAGTATATTGTGACTTAATGCACGTTGTTTAGAATTTAATAACAAAACATAACCAGATTGATGATGTAATTGATTATAAGGACCAACTGAAAAACACACAAAAAAACTTGAAAATGTGTAAAGATTATGATAATGAAAAGTTGTTTGGTCATATACATACACACTACACTTACCAAACGTTAAAAATTTGAACTCCTACATTTATAGACTCCCTTGATTAATGCATTTATAACAATATTAAAGTAAAAATGATTTGTTTTGCCCAAAAGTTTTGATGATAACCAAATATATTCCACCAGATTTGCACATCCATTTATAAAGTTTTATCAAAAGGGAGTGCTTAGTTTCATCTTCTTTTCATGGATTACTGGTGGCTGTCAAAAATATTCCATAGTACATTGAAAAACAATGGATCCGAAAGTAAAGAAACATAAGATGAATTAATTTTGCAAAACCTGCACGACAAGTTACTTTCACTACAGCAATCAAAGCATATGGAATAAAGTTCGCAAGGTACAATAGCTACCTAATGCACAAGCAGTAGCTCATTTTATCCATACAATCAATAGCAAATTCACAGATAGAGAGAGGCTGTCGTTTAAATTTCTATCCTTACAAAGATAACTTAATTCTCGCAGCTTCCACTAGTCAAAAATGGGATAATTTTTACACCAAATATCTATAAAATGTACAACAAGATTTCTCCATGGGTAAGAGTAATTATTTCCTGATCATGGGAACATAAAAACACAAGACCAACAGCAGATCCGCATGTCATGTTCTCTGGTTAATTCAAGTATGTTATATGAAACTACAAGACTCTAATTTGTTGACCCTTGTATGAGCCTCTTCTGATGACAAAGCTATCTGGTGGTTGATACTCCTCCAACCAAGCCATTCCAGATGCCTTAAGCTCACCTGATGAAGAAAAATATTATTGAAACAAGGTACATTTATTTAGGAAGCTAAGGATTAGTTAATAAGATTGCTTACCAGATTCATCCCTTCTTAAAGATCTTCTGAAATAAGTGCAATGCCTTCCATCTTCTGATGAGTATGGAGGTGACAAAATGTCGAAAAGTGCACAAGGAGTTATAGCTTTGAAGGAATGGATGTTACCACCACTTGTAGGATAAAGAATGGTTGTTTGGCATGGCGAAGTCATTTCGCTGTTTTTAACAAGCTTTGCTAGTCGTGCTGAAAGCATCCACCAAAAATAAACATATGTAAGCAAGGGAACACTTCATGAAAAACTGATGATCTCCTTAAACTGGTTAAAAATGATAACTGATAAATAGCAGTGACCCACAAGTCTAGATAGATAACACAAGAAATCATCAAAGATAGACTAATCAACTTTAATGATAATGTGAAAAATGTAATGTATGATTCTGCTTTAACTGACCCATAACATACAAGTCAAAGCAGCACTACTTCAAATGCAAGTCTACATGAGCCAGATTGACGTAAGGTAATTGGCTTGAACAGAAATAATAAAAACAACTGACAGGAGGATTTTTTGTGTATCGATCCTGTTGAATCTTAGGCAAGTGGTGGCACCAGTGAACAATCTCCTCTCATATAGTTCGTGTCCAATCACTACATCTGTTAATTGCTCAGAATTTTCTCATATATGTTCCTTAGTTGCACATTTCTTGCAAGCAATGACGATTATTTCCGAGCTTCAGATGTTCACTACGTAAAGATGAGAATAAAATGTCTTACACAACTTGACCAATTAGGATTGATAATATGACCTGGTCATATAATCCTATCATCCTGTGAAGTTTAAATCAAATAAGATGCTATACATGAAAATAAGCAGGTAATATATCTTGTCCCAGCATTTTGTCATCTATATACTTATTCACTGGAATGAAATCTAGTGGAACCATTTCGGTCATTTGACCTATCTATCCTATCATGCATAAGCAGGAGAGCAGAGCAACACAATGGACTTAGGTTCACCCTTTAAACTTGATCGGTGTCACATCGCATGCAGATACATGAAAAGAAAGCTGAAGTTAAGGTTAAGTTACAATATTAGCATTTAAGTTACAACACTTATACCCAAAGGAACATCGAATGGACTTTCTTCATAACCTTTACACATTGGAAAGACATTATGGCGAAAGTAAAATACGCACACCTTCTGATGGATTGACAGGTTCATCCGTATCAACCCAATCATAAGATTTGACAAGCATTGAACCATACAGAAGCTTGCTCAGTACTGTCATTCCTGGGTGATTATGAAGTGGAATAACAGAAGAAGGTGGCATGCAAAATATCCCAATCTGCATTCATGTTTGGAGAATCTTTCAGCACATTGGTTAATGTAGAAATGCATACAGCACTAATGAAAGTAGTTTTCTCTCTTGTGCATTTTTCATTTCTATATTTCCAATTTGTTGCCTTGGGTTTCAGTTCTTTTTCTTTTTTGAGACGCTTAGATGTTTCTATTACAGATCCTTTTGAGGTCTCAATTTTAGTCTTTTTAACTTTAACTGTGTTCATCCATAATGAATTATTAGAGGTTTAAGAAACAGAATAGCAGATTCTCTATGAATATACAAGCAAAGGGATCCCAACTTACAGAGAATTTGTCACATTCATGTATATGCAGGTATTTAATTGGTGGTAAACACTGATTACTTCCATTTTGCCATTTTTTCCCATTTAAGCCATGTGTGGAGCCCTTCCATCCTCGTACTAACTGCGCCTCTTGCTCAAGCCCCAGATGAGCAGGTTTTATCTGCTCTGCAAAAGTAAAGAATCACAAGTTACAAACAAATCCTATAGTAACCAATCATGAAATGTTGCATGCCTCATGTGTACAAGCTAGCAATAAAAAAGAGAAACAAAAAGAAATAAAAAAGAATCCATTGTCAGAATCCATGTTTACAAGCTAGCAATAAAAAAGAAATCACATTTTTTTGCATAAAAGTTAGCAAGCAGTTATATGTTCTATTCATTGCATCAACAGAGAAAAAATTAGCCATCATGTGCTCAAAATCTTAACTTCATACAGGTACAGTGGGTATTTTCAAAATGTTATGTATCCTCACGAAAAAGAATGATTCCTAGTGTGTTATCAAACACAGTAGGCAGGCTTCATTATATAGACAAGATTGCTTAATTCAAAAAACACGGTGGGTGTTTTTTGATATTTTTTTATACCTCCTTAAGCTGAAAAGAAGTGTCATTGGCAAAAGGATGTTTCTTAAATGCCCAATTTCAGATAATCAAATATTACATGCAATTTTGAACTAAAAAAGTGACATTTTCTTAAAAGCGCAGACTATATTATAATTATCCAAGATGATAATAAGTCTTCATGAAATTGGAACAGGCTACCGACCAACATTCGCATATTGGTAGTTGACATAGCACGTATTAGATAGTCAATAGGTATCTTATACACATTAATCTCAAGCTTTACTTGCACATGAATTGGTAAGAAACAGAAGAAGGCATAGTTAATTAGATATTCAAACCAGAGGTTATGCGAAAAGCACGCAAAAATAAAGGCTTAGTTTGTAAACAGTTCGTTCGATAATTTGGATGACTATGTCACTGGTTAAACGTGCCTAAGCATGAAAGACAAATGTAAGCAAACAATCTGTAACTTCACGTTAAATGTTTGATTAAGGATAAGGGCCAGCCTTCAAGGATACAGAATAATTGCTATCGGTGATATTTCATGCTAGCTTTAACTTGTTAAACATGATTAACCAGAACTAGTGTTCAACAATCTTCCATTTCTTTTTTCTCATTTTTATTGTTTTACCCACATCTTAAATCTTTAACTATCGTCTTAACTTCTCTTAGGCACTTGTATCATCCGGATGATACAAAATATTACAATGAGAAATTATGTTTAATTAAACTGGAGAAATTTGTAAACCAGAAGTTTCATAGATCGAAATAGGACAATCAAAATAAAAAACAAGTCAACGGAAGGTTTGATTACTGCCATGTACAAGTGTGGCAACAGAAAATTGTTTATTTCACAAGTCAAAGTACAGTTTCTCCCACTGTATCACAAATTCACAATACATACAAATAGCATTCCACAACAGTATCAGATGATATTAACATATAAAAGAACAGAATTAACAGGAAAGCAGATTAGAACTCACCTAACATTGAGCGAACACGCTCAAGATCTTCCGCAGAAACAGGTCCCTCTTTGGAGAATGATGCTTTACAAGCATCATATAACTTTTGGATGTATGGCATATTGCCCGATCAACGAATTAAATTAAAGGTCTGATTAAAATAACCATTCCATTAGTAAGTGTTGCTAGTGAAAAGAGCAGCAACGGTGTAAATGTTCAGCGACTTGATTCCCTGTATAGTAATACAAGAGTTGGAATACTTTACAATTGCATTTAGTAACTAAATATATTAATAGTTGTAGCTTCTATTTGATAGACATCATACGACGTTTCATCTATTAGCAGAATGACTAAGCATGAAACAGAAAATTCTTAATAGACATGCAATGAGTGACTTTATAATCAAATTCTCAGATGAGTGAGGTAACAGGGAAACTATTCGAGCTTGTAATATAGTGAACTCAGGTTAGCACAGTTTCTCAGTGCATAGCAAACAACACATTACAAAGGCAACAGGGGGCATCAACCCAATCAAAACAGTGTCATTTCTAAGAGAAAACATGTCAGACAATGGAAAAAGATAGAAAATTGTGAAATAACACATATTCTAGAATGGATTACCTCTCAGCAATCGAAATGGAATCACAAAAGAGTCAACATAATGAAGACCTATAAAACATAGCATCTGCCTCCGTATATTTTATTCATTAAACTTTCTCTGAGAACGATTCCAAAATTATTCTTCTTTCTAATACTGATAACTAGCATTTCAGCCAGTGTTTCTGTCTTAGTGCACAACACCATAAAATACCAAACGGCTGAAATTCCAAATAGGCTTCTGTCAAAAGTTATGATAAAAAGCAATTTTTTCATGACAAGTGATTGCGAATGTATCAACTATCAACTACAGTTCACAAGTAGTTCCCAATGACATGATTCTAATCACAGTTTCATCAAAATAACGAGAAAAAAAATATACTTTTGAACTCCACTCATCTCGAACTCCAAAACCACCACCAGACTCTTCTAAAAAACAACACCGCAATCCTTGGATAAGCTTCTTCGACTGACCGAACACCAAGAAGAAGCCCATAACCAATCAGCGCCACAGATCAACACACTTCAAAAACCCTAGAAAGTAGCAGAACCCCTAAAACCGATACAAAACGGAATCGGCCGCCTCTTCGGACCAAAACTCCCAAAAAAAAAAAAAGATCATATTCTTCAAACGATCCCCCGCATCCACAAGCAGCTCCCAACTCCATAATCAAGAAACAGCGGAGAGAGAGAAAAGTGGGAAAAAAAAGCGAAAAATTATCAGCAATTCCACTCGAATAGCGGCATCTAGTGATTGGGATCCGTACCTGGAATTAGGGTTTCTCCCCTCCGCCATGGATCGGAAGTCGGGGAATGGATAGAAGAAGAAGACGAGCAGCGAAGAGGAGAGAGGAGAGAGAAAGAGAGCGCCTGCCAAAGGCCGCGGCGGTGCTTTATATCGACGCGAAACTTGTTGTTAAGAAAAGAAAAGAAAAAAAAAAGTAATAGAAATGGAACGCGAATCTAAATTATTCGCCTGCCCGTACGATGTTGGGCTATTTTTCTTTTCTTTTTACGGGGACCTGTCGATCGAACTCATAGTTTTCGCCTTGACGACGTGGCAAATATTTCGCGAGCTGATTGGTGCCAACTTGTCGCCGCCGTCGTCCGCGCGTGAGTGCGTAAAAAAGTTACTGGTTCACCCGTCCGCTCTAATTTGGTGGTGGGTAGAAATTTTTATCATGTGGTGGTCTGTTCTGTTCTGTTTTGGTGGACTGACAGAATGATGCCTACGGATGTTGCCTTTTTTATCATTAGCCAGATGAATATTGTTGTTCTTTTTTCTTTTTCTCTCATAATTAAAGGTCATCAAGTGGGTATTGTGTCAAATCATATTGTCCAAAATTATATGGAGCTCCAGGAGTTTCTCAATCTAAATTCTGATTTATTTGAGCATTTTTTTATTAAAAACTTTATCAAGTCATAGTTAGATAGGTGATACGAAACAGATCGATGATATACCGAAAGTTTAATCTGGATAGTTGGTATACTCAATAGTGTCACGTGGATAACGCTCGACATTCGAAATATTGAATGACAATAAAATAAATAAATATGTATTATTTGGTATTAACAATCATTTGACTATTAGTTATGGCCTACTTGAATTGAGTCTCTGTACTTAAAAAGAAGATGATTATGGAACAGATAAAAAATAATTGATATTGAATTAAGAGTAATAATTTTATCATTCCTTATCTTTCTCTATCATTAATATTTTTTAGGTTTTCTTCTCTTTCTCTCATATGAACAATTTTCTTACAAATATTTTTTTATATAACTAATAATTTGAAACTAGAATTACAATAATCCATCATATTATAGCCAAGTTAATTACTATTAGTTATAGTTTATTCTACTTATTGTCATCTTTTTTATATTTTTTTCTTATTCTACAAACTACAACTCATATTCTACATAATATAACATGATATTCATTTTATCATTATTCCATTTTTAAACAAACCAAATGAATTACCTTTAACCAATAACCCATCAAAGTACCCACTAACTTACAATTATAAAACCCCATCACATTCTCTCTCCCCCTACTAACTTATGCTGCCATTATCGAATTCGCACAAGAATTGTTCTTCTCTAGTTTGGATCAAGAAGAGAGCAATGCTACTGCTTGGGAAAGAAGAATGAGAAGATGCAAAGAAGAGTTCAAAAATTGGAAACGGCAAAAATGAAGAAAAGATAGCATCATGAATTAGGAAAAGAAGATAAAATGAGGCTCAAGAGTGAGTTTTATTTTGGTATGGATGCTTTGACTTTTCTATCATGCTAGTCAAAGAAATCCTTTGGTCCCTTACCCATTGTCTTCCCATGTTTTACCTTTCTTATAAGGAGAGAAGTAGAGAAATGATAAATGTATGTAGGGGAGATCTTCTTCCCCATGATGTTTAATTTTGGTGCTGAATTTTGTCGATTCAATAGTGCTAAGAGGAAGAAAGAACTTAGGAGAAACTTGTATGGTTATGGTTCTCACTGTGGGCAATGAATATCATGTTTACTAGGTGTTTGATGAGATGTATGAATGTTGATGTGTAGATTAATGAAGTGATATGACTATATACTTATGTTTCATACACTATATTTATGATTCATATGAACGTGTTCTTAATATGTTACTGGAACATAAGAAAATTATGCTAGAAAGTATCTAATGCACTTTGGTTAAGTTTAAAGTAAATTAGGTCAAAATAGAGCATGAGTTTGCAACTATAGTGATCGAACAATCGACTAGTGTGAAGAAACAATATGAAACACACTGAAAAATGACTATTACTGTGATGGATTGTTTCTCCAAAGTGGTCGACCACTTCAGAGTTCTTTTGCACACACATTGAAGAAATTAGTATTTTAAGTATGTCATACATGCAAGTCTTGCGTATGATTCTTAAAATGAAAAATTATATTAAAGTTGCACATTAATAAATTAGAAAGCAATTAAACCTATGTCATGACTGTAACTACTTACTTATGATGCAAAATAATAATATTTGGTTGATATATTACAAACACACATAAATCATTATGCATAATTGATCATAAATAAGGTTTAAAAGATGAAACATGTTATGCTTGTATTATTTATTAATGTTTGCAACAAAAGATGAATTAAGCCATGTTTAGACACGTAAAGATGATGAGAAAGTAAATTCCGACGTCGAAGATGATATGTGTACTTCCCGAGAAGTAATGTCCTCCGCCTTAATTGGTGCGTGCACTTTTCGAGCCTTAAGAGTGGCAATATGAAATGTGCAAAGAGCATCCTTGATCTAATCAACCTAAAAAAGGTGATTGTCAATGACCCTTAATCAAGATAAGATAATTAAAGAATATATGACAGAAAGATATAACTTATGTGATTAACTTTTAAGATGTCAAATGATACGATGATTAAAAATGAAAAATAACATGAATGATGACGTTGGGCCAAAAATATTATGCATATTAAAAATTAATGCTAAGTAAGATATTCATATCTAAAGATGCATTATATTGATAATGCTAAGTATAGAAAATATTATATTGATAATGCTAAGTAAAGTCAAGATGAAAAATATGCATTATAATGATAATTCATAAATATGATAAACAAATAAGTAAGATAATAGATAGACTTAAACTTAAGTCAAAGAGAATAATGTGCTAAGAAATTAAAGTAAAAAAAGGACTAACGATCATATGTTGATGATAGGTCTGGTTTAAAATCTCATGATATATTTTATGTTTATATATGTGACATGTAGTATGATTCATCCATTCTTCGATATTTACATACTTTAATCATATAAATGTCTCTTGCTTTTGAATCCTACAAAGGAGAATGGATGAACATGATGATGTTCTTGCTCATGATGGATCTCGACACATGGGTGGTTTATGGACTTATCTTATAGTTATATTATGTTGAGTCTTCGTCTTGTATGTTGATTATGTTGTGGGGGATTACATATTTCCTTCGGGTAAGTTATACATTTAATGAATTTGTCAAGCGAGCTTTATGAACAATCTTTATTATGTGTATTTGGTGTAAGGATATTGTCAAATTTATGAGATAAATTATTCTTATGATTTAAATCTTTTGTTGATTATTTTCGCATCATGATCATGTATGTCTTTCATTGATTTGTCATATTTTTATTCATGTTGAAGTCTTCTATTTTTTTTTCAAGTGTACCATGTCGGTCAATGGTCAATTCAAGATGTATTGTCATGTAACGTCTTCAGGATCACTTATAGCATTTGACGGATATCGATTCATCCACGTGATGGAGCATATTTTTGGGCGTTATAAATTTATAATTTGGTTCAAAATATGTCTTACTTAAGATAGGTATAACTTAGTATAGTTGTACCTATTTTTGTTTTTATTTATATTTTATTAAGAAGTAAAAATTCTGGTGGACTTATTTTAATGTCTGCTTGATTGAGTATCAGAATATAAGATATATGTATGAAATTTTGAAATAAAAATAAGAAAAGATATTTTCATTTAATTTTATGATGAGTTAATTATATAACTAATTTATTTTAAAATACTAATTCGACCTATATATAAAACTTTAAAACTTAATAATTTTTAATAATATATTTATTGTTTGCACTTGAACTATTAGCTTTTCATTATATTTTTTCAACTTATAAGTAAAACTACTAATTAACTTTGCAAAAAAATGAATGTGCGTGTCAGACATATTTTTAATCATTTAATTTTAAAATTTCAGCTATGATATATTATCAAAGCTATTCAAAATTGTATCAATTAAATAACGCTTGACACGTTAATTAATTACATTAGCTTTTCCATATAATTATTAATTCAGAACTATTAACTTTTCTATTTATAATTCACATTATAATTCGTGTTACGACCGTAATTTTCTTTTCCCGCCCCATGAGATCACTAACAAGTGCTGCTTGGCCCAAGGCCCAATATTACCCATAACAATTTCGGTGGAATAGACGGTCAGGATTTCGCCGTTGGATCAGGTCCAACGGCAGATGTCGCACAGATCAAGGTCGCCAGCTCCGACCGGATCGGCGACCAGTATAAACGCCGTGACCAGTTCTTGTACACGTTACTACGTCTCCGTTCTCTTGCTCTCGGCATCCGT
Organism: Pontederia paniculata; assembly: GCA_001647135.1. Classification (NCBI taxonomy): domain Eukaryota; kingdom Viridiplantae; phylum Streptophyta; class Magnoliopsida; order Commelinales; family Pontederiaceae; genus Pontederia; species Pontederia paniculata. The sequence continues at coordinate 43,188 of LTAE01000571.1, forward strand.
CGTCGTCTTTTGTGCTTCCAGCTGCATCAAAAACCCTAGAATCCGCCGGAGTGCTTCCATCTCAGGCGAATCCAATGGCGGGAATCGGCCCGATCTCGCAGGATTGGGAGCCAGTGGTGGTCCGGAAGAAGGCGCCGACCGCCGCCGCCAAGAAGGATGAGAAGACCGTCAACGCCGCCCGCCGCGCCGGCGCTGAGATCGAAACCGTCAAGAAATGTAAGCAAATCACCTTTTTTTGTCTCTTCAGTTTCTTATCTTTCGCCTTGTAATTAGATGGCGAAACTCGATTGAGTGTAGGGTTCTTCAATGTGCACGTCAAAAATGTTTGTTCTTTTTTTACATCTTTTTTTTTTTTTTTTTTTTTTTCACT